>VXAB01000740.1:441236-468347 GCA_013399175.1 Odontophorus gujanensis
TTTTTTTTTTTTTTTTTCTCCTCATAGATTTGCCAAATTGCAGTGCTGGATCTGAAGAAAACTTTCCTGGCTCTATGTGTATGAACTAAAAATTCAAAGCTTTCAGTCTACATAATTTATTGATCAACCTGTGCTATTCCTGGCAGAAGTAAAACAAGATCTCATAAAGCCATAGTGATTTAGAGTTGGAATATAGTGAACAATTCCTTTTTCAAGTACAACACCCCCAGACTTACCTATACAACTTGGGGCATATGATTGCCTGTATTGCTAATAAACATTGTCCTGTCACTAAGATGAATATCCACCATTAGAGCTAAATCATATAGTGTGTCTTGAGAAAAAGTAATTCCGTTAATCTAGTAACTCTTCTCACAATTTTTGGACATGCAAGCCAACAGACTAACAATTATCCAGGGATCACTGCTGCAAAAGGTATACGAATGTTATTCCTTTTTCACTAGGAACAGCAACAAGAAGATTTTTCGTATTTTCTAATTTTGCAAGCTTAAAAACCAAAATTAGAGCCAAAGGCACTAGCTCCATTTCAAAGTCAGCAGGAGCTGCTCTGCCTTTCTTCCAGTCAATAGCTCAACACAGAAGACATTTTCTTAACCCAGTTCAATTCCCATATCTTCCTGGGCCAGCCTGACCCAGTCCCTCCTGCTTCTGCAGCCTATGAGGTATTTGTTAATTAGGCTCTTCCAGTCAAATCTGCTGAAAGTCTTCCACTTCCCATGGTCTACTGCAGCAGTATTTGTAATTGGAGCAGGTGCTCTTGGCAGTATATCCCTGCTGAGCAGATGTCTTAATTCTTTGATTGCATAGGCAAAAGTACCTTAAAAAGAAAAAAAAATATATCTTTAAAGTAATTAGTTGGAGAACAAGCCATGTTTTTTTCAGGTTTTAAAAATAGATATAAGATTCTCAGTTTGCCTGAAATGAGTCCCAAATTTCTTCTTTTTATTTCCAGAAAGAAGAAAAAAAAAGTCCTTTGTGATTATAGAGATGGGCTTTTTGGCAGATCAAAATCCCTCACGTCAGGGATCGGGTAACATCAGGCACTCAGGGATGGGCCTAAAACCATGTACTCTTCCCTTTCCCCACTTCATTCTCACACCCATAGAAAAGGTTCATCTTTCTGTTTGGGTCTGGGGATTTTTTCAGAGCTCTCAGTCAGGCTGTTATTTCCTCTTGCATCTCACATCCTCCAAAGCTGAACATTTTTGGTCATGTTGATCCTGCCCAATGGCCATTTCAGACCTGAACAAAATTTTCTCCTGCTCTTGAAATTTACTGTCATTTTTGCCTTATTCAGTTGATACCAAATGGACAATTGGTCTTCAAAAAGAAGCTTCTAACTCGGATCTTTCTCAGCGAGGCAATATCATCACAAATGTATGTCTATGTTATCAGCAAGATAAACTGTCTTTCTTGGAAGAAATAACTCCATTTTAAGGTTTTCCCCTAAGGTGACAAAGTTCCCGGTAGATAAATACTTGAAATGTTTTCTCTTAGAAAATGGAAATTGTTTGATGTTTTCATAAGTAACAAACCCATGGGGCTGTTTAGGACTTCTCAGCAAATCTCCTACCTGCACTCTAGGATGGTGGATTAATTTCAGATTGTGAGTACAGCTGGGAAGAGCAGTGCAGGAAAGGCCAGAGGCCGCTGCCTGGATTTTGTGTAGGTTTTGTTCCGGTATTGTATTCACCGAGCAGCCGAAATAAACCTTCCACAAAACCTGATGTAGCTGATTGCTGAAGAGTGTGAATAATCACAACAGGCAGCTCAACTGCCTTAGCTTGGCTCAACATAAGCATGGAAAAGTGTAAATACATTCAGCCTACAGGGGAGAGAGCAATTCCCTGAATTGACTGGGACTACTTCTGGCTTCTCTTTCTCCTGCAGCACTCCAGTGTGTTATCTGTGCTTTCTGATTGCTTCACACCGTTCCTGCCAAGACCTCTGACTCCTACTCGCTTCTTCTTGACATCATTTGAAAAGTAATAGCTTTTAAAAATTGTATTTCAAGCAATTGACTTTCTGTAGGGCTGAGAACAGCAACACTATTGTGCAGTGGTAAGGCCAGGGAGCAGATGGTGACATCAATGCTAGTTACTGAGAGGCAAGAATCTCTCAGTAACACATAGCTGTGGAGATAAGTGATTTTCCACATAAAATGTCATAGAATTGTTTGAGTTGGAAGGGACCTTTAAAGGTCATCAAGTCCAGCTCTCCACATAATGATCTGTTACCCTTTGCCTTCTGCATATTGCTTTAATTCTAGCCAGTATCCAAACCCTTTTCCTGTAGGTTCCTGAATCTTTTAGCAGTTATAAAATATTTATTTATATTGTCTCGTATCTGTCACTCATAGCTGTGTGCTGCTGGCTGGTGGGAGAAAACAAGCTGAAACATGAAGTATTTCAGTAACAAAGACATAAACAATGCACAAATGCCAGAGGGGCTGATTTGGGAAGGTCATTATGATACATCTATCTGCCCCAACACTGTCGGTAGCTGTTCCTGGGTGTGAGGTGTTGCAGAAGTGAACATGTGCTAAGGGATGTTGGAGCCACATGTGCAGAGGTGACACATCTGGCTCTGCTTTCTCTCCCAAAAAGATGTGCTCTCTGGCAGCAGGAGAGAGATGGAACTGGGAATGCCACTGTAGGCTGACATAGCTCAGTTGTCAGAGCCCTAATCCTGCTCTGGTCTCACTGCATCTCAGGGAGTGAAATGCCACTCATGGGAATCATAGAATCATTTGAATTGGAAGGGACCCTTAAAGACAATCTGTACCAACTACCCTAGAATGAACAGGGACACTTATAGTTCCATCAGGTGCCCAGAGCCCCTGACCTTGGGGCTGTCTGCAGGGATGGGGCATCACCACATCTCTGGGCAACCTGTGCCAGTGCCTCACTGCCCTTATAGTAAAAAACTTCCCAAAGAAAATACTTGCAAGATGACTGGAGCCAGACAAGCACCACACTTCCCAATAAACTTGGTTTCAAGTCACACATTTCCTTTGAGAGCACAATAAAACAGGCAGATTCAATAAAACCAATGCCTTTTCAAGAAGAGGAAAAGCATAATCAAATTGAACTTCAGATCAGTTAAAAGATTTTCACTAGACTGCGAAGTAAACATCCAAGGTTGTTCAACCTCTAATTGTAATTGTGTTAAATTTGAATAGAGAACTCTATTTGGAAGAAAATTAAAGAGAACGAACAAAAACATCCCAAGAAAACAAAAATCACTGCTTTTGATGTTGAAGCAAACACTACTGTCTGCCAGAGAAACATGCACTTGCTGACCACAGCCAGGAGGGATGGTGAGAGCATCTGATGTGTAATGGTGCAGAAAGATGTTCACACGTGTTTAGGGTGTTAAACCATGAAAGAAACGAATGCAGATCCTGATACTTCAATGTCAAGAGACAACTGCAAATTTAAGCATACAAAGATCTTGCTGATCCTAAGCCACGAACCCACAGCGAATCATGCATTGCAGATCTCAGATGTATTTTCAGTGCCAGTAACGAGAAGAAACAGTGGGTTAAACAATATTAAGAAATTTCTGTGATTCTGTGAGTCAACAAGGCATAGAGTATGAACCATGTATGATCCTCACAGGCAGGCCCATGGCTTCATTTCTGGGGGAAAAATAAGAGAGCACATAATTGTTAGTCCCAGCAAGGAAGGAAAGGAAAAAAAAGAGCTGTTGCCAGCAGCAGAGCTATAGGAGTCCCAAATGTATGAGCTGCTGTGCATATACCTTCTCTGGGGGGAGCCTGCACAACCCTAGAGCATAAACAGCAACAGCTGTTTGCATTCTCAGCCTGCTCTGGGTGAGGGGGAGGTCTGTCTTATTCAGAGGAGAAACACTGAGGAGTATCTTTCCTCCCCCCCCCAGATTTCACTATGTATTTAATGGGCCAGAGTGAAAAACAAACAAACCACAAAGCCAGCAATTCTGATTTGTCTTTTGTGAAAACACGAGCTGTAGAAAAAAACCATCCAGATTTCGCATGAAATTTTTCCTGGGGAAAAGCAGTTTCGTAGGAAACAAAAGCCACCAATATTGGCAATTAGCAGTTCCCAGAATTAACTAGTGAAGTTCCAAAACAGGCATCCAGAGGGATCAAATGGGGAGATACCACAGCAGAGAATGTAGTTTTAAGTTGGATTAAACCAATGCTCAGTTTTGTCAGGTGTGAGAGAAAGAATTGGAAGTCCATCCCAGGACGGACACACCCTGACTTAGTAGCTAAAATCCATGAAATTCATTCACATTCCTCCCTCCCCACTGCTACTGTCCCCAGCGGTCAGTCCATAAGAACAACCCCAAAAGGGAAAGTGAAGCCCACAAAACAGGAATTTTGGTTGGCTCGCAAATCTCAGCAATGAGCTGCTGCGTCGGAGAGGAGCATGGCTTGGGTTCCACCTGGTGGCCAGGAGGCAGCCTGTGGTAGCCAAAAGCTCCAAGCTCCCGAGTGCCATTCTTGGTGGCCACGAGGACTTGCACCAACACTCGAGGACCACAGGTCCACTATGACCACGGGGATCGGAGCAGCACTGAGTGGGTGAAGGGCTCTGGTTCCAATTAGGGCAATGCCAAAGCCTGAGCAGCTGCTCTCACTGCACCTGGGGGAGGGCAACAGGCCCATCTGTTTTCTCCTTTGCAGCCATCTCATCTGAGGGTCATTTGTATTTTCATCTTCTAGGGCTGAAGGTCAGAGGTTGTCTAGGAGGAGTCAAGCAGGGGGACTTGCTCATGCCCTTGTGAGTCAGTAAATGGAGATATGGGATCAGTGCAGAGCACTCAGCACAGTGGTGTTCCACGACTGCTGTGCAAGATGACCCTATACATCTTCCTGATGCTGTGTATGGGTGCCCTGCTGGATGCTTGTCCATCAGGTTACTCCCAGCAAGAAAACTGCAGAACCTGGTCCCATGGAGGGGCTTGGGGCTGCTTTTTGACATCAAGGCTCTTAAAACTTGTTCAAACATTTGTACTCCTTCACAAAAGGAGAACTGCAGCAAAATTACTGCCTTGGAAAGATTTATTTTGGGACAATGCTTGACAAGGATACTTCTGCAAGAATTCCCTGTAAAAGAGAAACAACCACCAGATGTCATTGCAGGATAAACTGTTTCTAGAAAATTGCTGTTCAGTGAGTGCAAAGAAATCTGCTGTTATTTCACTGCTTCTCCAGCATGCCCATGCAGGGCATCTCTAGGGCCCAACATCTTTCACTTATAATCAGATGAGCTGGGGAACTTGGATCAAAGCTGTAGGCTAGATTTCTCAGTAAGATGAATTTAAGGCAGCAAGTCAGGCACTGTACTTCAAATCATAGTATTGTTGAATCACAAAATCATTAAGGTTGGAGAAGATCTCTAAGGCCACCAAGTCCAACTCCAACCCATGACCAATGACCACATCCCTCAGTGCCACATTCGTAATTAAAAAACACAAGTAGGGAGCTCCTGGGCTTTCTAAGAGGTTTTTCTGCTGGCTTTGCTAGAGCTGGTCCTGCTCCAAATGTGCAGGTGAATTACTGACCACCAGAGGTCTCTTCCAGACAACATTTCTCTGCTTCTGCTTTTTATCAATCTGTTTGTTTCTTTTGTCCATGGAAAGAAATGGAGAAGATAGGAATGTATATATTTGTGTACATATATACTCATGTGTGTATATATATGTATATACGTGTATGTATGTGTGTGGATATTTTGGCAGAAAAGGAGAATTTTGGTATTTAGAGTTTTATGCATGGTGTTTTGGATTCGCTGGCAGGTTAAACCTGTTAAGAAACAGAGTGTCAGAGATGGCAGTGATCATAATAACCAGCTATGTACATGAACAGGAAAATGTTGTTGAAGATGTGTCTGGCTGTCATGTCCAACAATTTTTCCTGTGTGATGGTGGGAGGAAAAGAGGGAAGAGGAATTCTGTAATGGTACTGCATCCACATGAGGAAAATAAAGGAACAGTAATTATATTATTAGTGACATTGAACTATTTATGTGGCTAAGCCTGAGGGTTAGACCAGAGATAACATGTCCAGGACTCTGTAAGGTTTCACATAGACAGGTGCCACTTAGGCTGCATGTGACAGACTGTTTGGCTTTGGCCCTTTAGACATAAAGGCAGCACAGGGTTAATCACCAGCCTGATAAATAAAACTGCCCTCATTTTGAGTGTTGCAGGACACACTGTTTTAGCTCCCAGCTCTCCACCATGTCTGGAACAGGACTGTGACCATCTCTGAATCATATTCTCAGTGTGTGCAGAGTTCAGTAGAGCTATGCTGACATAAGCAGAGCATCTCTTGAGCTCCAAGTCAAGACCTAACCGTGTCATCTTGATGTGTGCTGGTTCCTTTTATCAGGAGGCAACATGTCCTATACAAATGGACGGTCCTCTTGCAGCTCATCACATCTACCACAGAGCTAGGATAAGGGAGTGGATTCTTCTGCCATTTCACAGATGGTAACTTCCCATGGCATCTATGGAATAAAAATATATCCTCACCATTGGAGCAGCTTTGGATCTAGCCTGGCCTTAGGACATTCGTATTTGCATGCCCAAGTTGGAAACAGCTTAGAAATAACATTGTGGTAAATGAATAATACATCTGAGATATAATTACGCGCATTTGAAGAAAATTAAAGTTGTAAAATTAAATGTAACAAAATTAGGAAAGGTGGGCCTAAATGAGTCTTTTTGGATCATACTGATATGTATCATCCTTAATTACATGATCACACACTGTTTCTTCCACTGTCTCATCAGCTCACAGGATGGATGATGTTCACTCAGTAAGCGGCTGTTCCAGATTTTGTTTCCTCTCCATTTTTCAGCATGCTGCCCTGTGTGTTACTTATTGCAATGCATTACAGATTTTTTTCCTGAGATGAGGATATATTTTTTTGTTTGTTTAGGCTCATACATGGAAATGACACATTTAAATGGAGCAACCCTCCCTTTCTTCCCTTTCTCCATCTGAAAGTGAATTATCTAAAAACATAAGTACAGTTCCATGAGACTGCACTTCCTCATGTCTCCTGATATTGTTCCAATATTTCTTTGTCTGTATATACATCTCTATCTGTACCTTGTTTCCTTGCCCAGGCTGTAAATGGCTTGGGATAAAGCATGCTTATTCTTTCAGCTTGCCAAAATCAAGCAATCATACAGCAACATTTGGTGCTTATAGTTTTCTCTACTAATATGTATTTTGTCTCCCTTCTTCAGGACATTATTGAGACTTTCCAGAAAGCTTAGAGGAACACAGAGTTCTCAGCGGGACATTATGGTGACAGATGACGTAGCAAACTCTGAGTCTGATCAGTTTTAATGGAGTCCCAGTGTGGTCCAGCAGGCATGGAGCACCCACATCAGTCCTGCATCAAGCGGAATTTCTCCAAGGGCTCCATGGCAGAGCCCAAAACCCACAGCCTTACAGGCTGGAATTGCTTCCATCTTTTTCTGTCTCTGATTTCTGCAATCATCACGTTTACCTAATGGATCACCTGAACCGGAAAAGAGAAAACAGCAATGGCAACAAAAATCCCCATTACCCACAATAAACCCCTGTCCTCCTGTGTGTACAGAGGGAACAGAGGTAACAGTTAGCCAGGCTGTGTCCTAGGGCTCCCTGCTGTAGAGACACATCTACATAAAGTTGCTCTTGCAAACTAATTGCCTTTGCTGACTCATTCACAGAATCATGCAGGCCACAGACTGCAATTATCGTGTCATAATTATCACTTCAACAGCACAAAGAGTGCACTTTTATCTGATATGATAAAATAGTTCAATTAATTTTAAACAGAAGGAAACACTAGTACATCCTTAGAGCCGGGCCAAGAAGACAAAGCAAGCTGTCAGCACTAGATTATTGATTTCATGTTCTCTCCTGGCTTTATTAATTTTCGTTCATGCATTGCAGTTACCATTTTTTATGCACTTAGGAGATTTTAATTTGGCATAGTACAGATGAGGAAGATCAGATATAAATTCAGGAGAGAGACAACAATCACATAAAGAGAGGTAAACTATGGTGTAGCAGAAATGCTAAGTCATGGCCTACACCAATGATTGAGCAATGATGGGAAAGCAGGGTCAACCCAGCTGATCTCAGGTGCATGCAATGTACCTGAGTGACCAGAAGGGGTAAAGGCAGGATGCACCCCTTCCCAGACCTCCTTTAAGTGTTGGCAGCAGAGGCAACATGAGGTTGTTTAAAGGTAAGTAGCTTTTCTTTGTTTCTGTGTCCATGGCTACTGTATTTGGGCTTGTTCTTATTTGCTGCAGCTTGGCATTGTGCTACTCCACTGGAATTTCTGTACATTCCGTTATGTTATGGCATTATGTACAGATAATATCTACAGGGGAGGTATTGCTGCTTTAAACAAGCAGGAATCTGGTCCCACTGAAGGAACAGGTTGTAGGGTGAAAAGAATTGCTTAGTGTTGTTGATAGCAGGGCTTCTGATTCTCCTTTCAATCAAAATAGGTTGCTGTAAAACTAAAGCTTATCTCTGAAGCAAGGCAATTCTACAACAGGATAGAAGTATCCTTCAATGATAATGCTTCCAAGTTTTTCAGCCTGATGGTTTTCAGAAGGTTTTTCCTTTGGGTTTGTTCCTGCTATTTGCTCAGGAGGTAACTGCTGTATGGCACATAATAGTGATTCTCTGCAAATTTACCCCATCAGTCAATAGTTCTGTGCTTTTAAACAACATAGTGAGCCCAGGAATCTCTCAGGAAACCTAATGTGCGTGGTTGTGGTAAGCTAATTCTTTTAGTATCTGAGAACTTTCCAATGAGTGCATTGTGTTGCCATGGTTGCAAGACATCTCACAATTCCAGAACCATCGCCTGTCAGCATTGCTCAAAAAATAATAGAAAAGTCTAAAATAAATAGTTGAGAAAGAAATCGGGGTTAAAGTGTTAAGATTAGGGTTAAATTTAGGGTCAGTGATTCTCTGATCTTCTAATGAGAGAGGCAGGAAAAGCCTTATAGGTGGGAAGTTGTATTTAACGAGCACAGCAGCCAGAAGATCCTGGAATATACCTGCAGTGCAGAGCCTGCAGCTCCAGGAGGGAAACACTGCACCCTGCTATGCATCAACAGGAGCTTTGTTAAAGCACGTACCCACCATGTGAGGGAGTTAAGGTT
Source organism: Odontophorus gujanensis (assembly GCA_013399175.1). Classification (NCBI taxonomy): domain Eukaryota; kingdom Metazoa; phylum Chordata; class Aves; order Galliformes; family Odontophoridae; genus Odontophorus; species Odontophorus gujanensis. Next base: position 450,435 of record VXAB01000740.1, read on the forward strand.
TCTGCAAAACCCAAACGTGAAGCTGTGTTCCTCTGCTGGGCTGTAAGGGTCCAAGGGTGTCTGAAAGGAGGGTGCCCTGAAGGTTTCCAGGAAGAGGGTAGATGTGGCACTTGGGAGCTGTTGGACGAGATGATCTCAGAGGTCTTTTCCAACTTCAATGATTTTATAAGAGGGTTCTTTGTGGGGTAGTTAGGAGATCATAGTTGTGTAACTCAAGGAAATTCCAGTGGTGCCTACACCCATCAGAGGGCTTTCAGCAGAGTATAGCCAAATAATGTGAGAATTGAGGGTAAATTAGGGCTGGTCACAAAAGTAAAATTAAGTTAAACTGCCCTGAGTTCGCAGTTGAGCCTAAACCACTTAGATGCCTTGCGGCAGGCTCTGCTAATCAGGGTCTCAGCAGGGCCTGGAACAATGAGCCCCAGGAACTCTAGCATTTCCTTCAGAGTATAATGAACTTCACAGTGGCTTGTTGTCCTCCAGCATTCTCAGTTTTCACCTCAATGCCTCATAATCTTTCTTGTGAATATCCTCATAGCATACCTTACATGGGATTTCTTTAAGTGACTGTAGAGAGGCTGTGCAGCGGTTAGGTTGTTCAGATATCCTGTTATGCATTTAAAATTTTCTTTGAACAATTCAGGTCTGAGTGACCCAGATGAGCAAACCTGAACTTCTGTAATATGGAGACTTTGAATTTCTCAAAGCTCCAGTGGTTTATTATCTCCATCCTATAGGGATAACTAGAAATCTGATTCAAAAACATATGAGCAAGTTCTACACTTCCCTTTAAAATCTGAACTAAACTTTGGGATGAAACAGTCAATAAAATACAAAAGATTTAGCTGAGATACCCATCCCAGCTCTTTCTGCTGATGGAGAATCATGCTGTGCAATACTACACACACTGGCAGTAATTCCTCATCATTCTTCCCTTGAGGGGGAAGCTGACAAACAGCAAGGCCAAGAGCTGCCTTCAGCTATAACACAAGCATGTGGTTTGAGGCTGCATGGATGCCTGCCAGACATACAGCCAAAGGCACTGAAATTCAATGTGGCTGATTTTTTCAGATCATAAGAATTCTGGATTGCCAGGATGGTAAAAATAGCCCAGTACTTTTTAGTTTGTACTGTGAATTCTCCAAATTTAGATTAGAAGACAATATCTGGTAAGATTCAGGAAAACAAACAACTCCAAAAGGAACTTAGGGGTTCTGTCTACCCTTTGGCCTCCTCAACAGCCAGGCTTTGCATCCAGTATGTGGCTGTGTGTTGCAAAACTTTTCCTTGTAATACAAGCTCTGAAAAACTGAACTCTGCCTTCTGTCAACTGATGTTTTCTTTTTTTACACTGTATTCTGTGTTAAAGAACAGAGGTTGTATGATGTGACATAGCATAGTAGGACTGAAGGTAGTTCTTGTAAGAAAGCAGAGCCAGTAGGGTTTGCCTTTCTCCAGGATGATGTCAAACAGTTATCGACAAATAAGCCTATCAAATCTTTGTACACAGCATGAAGAGGGAATTACTGAGTTTTACCTCCTTTGGCCTGCTGGAGAGTCAGATAGGGGCTACAAAGAGTCAGGAGGGCTCTAGAGTGTCAGACAGCCTGACTGTGGAGCTATTTGCTTTTGCAAAATTTCTAGGAAGATGCGAGAAGACCCAAGCAGATTGGAGTCCTTCCCAGTGCTCTCCACAGCACACCACTTCCTACTCTTCAGTATAGTACAGCACCTCTTGGACCACTGAGCTTCCCCTACTGCCACGCAATGTGTGTGTGCTATGGACACACAGTCACCAGTGAGTACTGCTGTGGGAAATCACAATGTGGGAAAATCAGTACCACAGGATACTTCATACCAGTTCATTTCTTCTGCAAGCTGCTTGCTCCAGTGTATGAGGAAGGGTGGCCTCCATGAAGCTCCTCCTAAATTCAGTCTCATTAAAGCAGGTAGAAGGAAACCCTGATTACTGGATCTGCCAGAAGATAATCTACTAGGGGGCAGATCTGGTGCTCAGTACTAAACTAAGCAGCTTAGTAGACTCTTGGCTGTTGACAACCACTAGTTATGGCTGAACCACAGCAGGGACCAAATACAAAAAAATGTTCTGAAATAAAGTGTAAGGATCTGGTTCAACAACATAATTCAATGTTCATTGTAACTGCTGCAGTGTCAGGGGTTGGTTCGTGGTTGTTTGAGCTAATGCACTTGTTCAACCACATGGGATTAGCTAGGGGTGCCACTGTACCCAGGAAATCAGGGACTTCAGTTCAGTAGCTGGCTCAGTGGATGAAATTCAGCGTTAGCTGAGAATCCATATTCATGAGAGAAAGTAAACAACAGTGACTTCTTCTCTTTTTCTCCTTTTGGTCCATGCCATACCGAGTGCGCTGTTCATTTTTCTCCTCATAGGTGTTGCACACCGTGAGTTACATGATCACTTCATACCCAGGAAAGTGGGCGACTCTTCATGCACATTGTGATTACTGAGGCTGCCTGCTCCTCAAAGAGCAAATGACATCAACATTTAGCAGAAAAACATAAATCACACCACAGTTTGCTCTAATTCTAGGGACCTAGTCAACACCCAGTAGCGCAAGCAGAGTTGATATATTATTTCTCTCTAAATGTAAGAGTCCACCCAATCAATTACTTTTCAGCACGTTGCTTCCTAAGAGTGAACATCACTTAATTAAATATAGTAAGTGCACTTTCAAAGCAATTTATATATTCATGGAAAAAAATGACATTTTTCTGAAAGCAAGGATCTAAAATGCATTTATGTATTTATGCATGCCTCACTGACATAAAAAGTGCTTAGCATACTCGATGCTAATAGCGAAGCTTGCACTGACTACATTGATGTATATATTTTTGACACATGCACAAGTCAGGTAGTGCATTTGCATACCAAGCAGGGAGTTTGAGCTGCAGCTTTCTGGGGCAGAAAGTGCTTTTAATTGGGTGTGATGCATAGAACAGGCAGGCTGACAGTGCTAATCGAAAGTTAACGAGCAGGAAGGATTTGTTCTTTGAAAGCTGAAATTTCCAAGTAACTGTTTGTACTTAATCCAGTTCGAGCTAAGAAGGTTTTCAGCTGGACTTTGTTGACCTCCTCAAAAGATTGTCAGACATGTTTTTGCTTTCCCAGCAAGACAGACTTAGTTCTGGCCTCGTCAGGGACACAGGCAGAGGAAACATACGGCACAAAAGCAAAGTGGAAAAGTTGTTTCATCCCATTTCTCTAAGTCGACATGTTTTACTGGGTGACTGCCAGCTGCATGCCAATGCCTCTCTGTGTATTGCTTGGGATTTGCTGCTTTCAGCATAAAGTGAACTGTAATGGAAGCTTTCAGTGTGTTTGAAGATTAATTTCACATAATCGCAACAAAGCTGAAGTCAACAAGCTGAATTTAATTACTACCCTGACAGCTGGGAGGCAATTAATGCCCTTAAACTTTTGAGATCTCCCTTGCTTGTATTTTTCCCCTTGTCTTATTCCTACTAATTAGAAGCATGCTTCAGGGTACGGCTGACCATGGTGTTAAATTAGCACCTTGTCATCAGAACCACAAAAACTCCCAGTTAGACATCAGTTCTTTCACCAGATCAAGAATCAAGGCCATTTCTGAATGGTGTGTGCTGCAGAACCTGTTCTGCTAACCTGTCTGTCTTACAGTATCAGCTCCCACCATATTCATCCTCTGGGGCATGTAACTAAAGGAATATCCCATTTTGACTGCAGCAGGGATTCTTTTTATCACTTTAAGACCTTTCAGATTTCTGTATTGAGTAATAAAGGGCAAGAAAAGCTTTGCAAAAGAGAATTAATGTGCCAGCAATTTAGATAAGCATTTAAAGAACTTCTGTTACACTTAGTGTATCCCATCTGAAAGGAGTCGGGCTGCATATCTCCAGGGACAGCAAGCACAGAAGTGTTCCCAGTTGTAATGGTATCATTAAGAGTGAGCTGTACGCCGCATGTGGCACCAAGACTGTTGTGCTTTACTCCAAGACTAAAACAGATCTTCTGATTCAGCAGAGGAATTTCATCTCTAGATAAAATCCTAATGTTTAGGTTAATTGTGAATCAGACAAAAGAAGTCATTTTCACATTTTCAGTGATTTCTATGAATCTTTTGGTATTCTCAGCGTTACAAACATTTAATTCCTTATTTTAACTTATTGGCATTTTTTGGACTGATGTAAATGTCTTTAATTTGTCTGCATTAAACTGTATTTTCCTATTGCAGCATGTTCCCTAGCTCACTTGATCTGCCTATCTGCTGATGAGCAAAGCACCACATTGCTGCCACAGAGTCCACTATATACGTCTGTATTTACACCCAGTGCACACCATTACAGAGCCCAGAGAGGACCCTGAAGCAACCCTGGACAAAATGCATTCCCCACAGCAGTATAAGGTAATGCAGTTTATCACTTTTTTGAAGAGGTTAACAGGAACAGGGATAGCAACTCAACTGAGCTGTGGGTGCCCCTGTTCACTGCAGAGGAGTTGGACCAGTTGACCTTTAAGCGTCCCTTCAAACAGTTCGATGAGTATCACAGGCAGGCTACTTCAGCCACACACAGTATTTTGCTTTGAATTTTCTTCCATGGAATGAAAGTAGTTCCCCACACAATTACATCTGTGAAACCACTGGATAGTGGAAAAAATCATATTTGTAAGGATTCAGATCAGGATAAATCTAGGTGTTTTTTTTTTTTTTTTTTTTTTTGAAAACTATCTTCATACCAACAAGGCACTGGTGTGACTGCTGGGTCCATGTGCTCCTTCTTGATTGCAAAGCTTTGTTGCTGGCAAATCCCTTCCATTTCTGTGTGTGTTCAGCCTGGCTACTGCCAGCAGTACAGAATCTGGAAAGCAAACTCTGCCCAATAGTTTTGCTTTATGTCTACATTTCGGTGAATGCTGGCAATTAATGATCTGTTGGTAAATTAACACTGTACATGGCAATTGACTGTGGTAATTAAGTTATAGAGTTGTCTTTATGGTTTATTAGTATAATAATAAACCACAGTCAGCGTGTAATAATGGCACACAGTTAAATTAAAGACTTGCTGATGCCTTATAAACCATACTGAGAAACATTCTTGCAGCAATCTGTAATAGTTTTCCCCACGTGCAGGCTTTGCTTTGTATTCTGTGGATACAGGTCTGTCAATATATTTTCCCTATTACTCTTGCATTACCAACAAAGCAGGTCAGATAGCAGAAAAACAAATTGACTGGAACATTTGCTTCAAGTTGAACTAATTTTTAAGCACTTTGAGTGAAAAATAAGCCTTGGCTCCTTCAGAATGTGTCTATTTATTCTGCTATTACGAAACATAACACTAGAGTTGTTCATCACTTTCCTCTCAGACAGAGCCACCAGCTGAATATTACAGTGTTTCTTAACACTTGGCAACTTGAATTGTCTATGCAGCGTTTTAAAAAATGAATGGAGGCTAAATCTGTCCTCCCAAGTCAACCAGGCGAAACACAGTGCTGTGACCAGCTTTCACAACCAGCTTCCCTCAAACTTTCTACTTCATATGTGTCACTGAGGCCCTCCTTGTACAGAGAGAGGCCTGGCCTGATTCTTATCTTTTTGCCCACTATCTGATCCTAAAATTGGCGAGGTGTTCATGCAGAATTTGAGCTCTGTACCATGCACCTACTGAGCCCAAACCATCCAGTGAAGCCTGGTGCCAAAGCACTCTCAGTTCTCCTTTATAGCCTCTCCTGTAAAATAGGAGCATTATTTCCCTCCTTCTGCAGGAGTAGCAAGAGCCCAGCTTTATTCAGCATTGCAATAAAGGATTCACGCTGTGAGTGATCAGGCTCTGAGCAGAGCCTCTAATGGCAGCTGTATGCCGAATTAACAGCAGACAAAAATATCTGGAACTCTCCAGACTTCTGCCTGTAGGACGCCGAAGTGAAGTTTAGGGAAGCTTTTATCATCCAGAAAAGCTTTTTTTTTTTTTTTTTTTTTCCTTCTAGCTCCCAGTGTACCCAATTGGCCACTAGAGGACATCCCAGACCTCGCCAAGTGCCCGTTCACTAAGCCACACTGATAATACTCGTCCGTCGTCGAACGTTAGACGTGACTGTTTTTAGGTGAGCTCTTTTCCTGTCTGATAGAGTGAATATAGTTTCTTCCTATTCTTTATCTGTCTTGTTCACTTAAACTGGAAGTTCATTAGGCTGTGGCTAACTCTGGTGGGAGGCTTGACTGTAGGCTGAGCTGTTATCCACGTGGCTGAGACAAGATTTTCTCTTAGATAAAATACTGACACGATGCTGCTGTCAGAGTGTGCAGTGCACTGTCCCAACGGGAGCAAAGAGTCTGATACAGAGGAAACCCCGTAAGTCAGTGGCAGTGATTTTTTGCTGAACTAATCAAAATGGTCTCTTTGTGCTGTTGTGGACATACTGATGGGGACCTGAAGGGATATCTGGGTCTGCACTGATGGAAGCTGTGATTCAAAGAGCACCTGATAAGTCGTGGAGTGTATTATTTTCCCTTTATAAAAGCTAGACTACAAACAAGAACAAGGTGACCACTGCCTTCTTATTAAAGTCATCAGAGGAAGTGGTCAACCCCTAAGAGTGTCATAGCTTTGGGGATGTGTACGAAGTTCTCTATAGTCACTGTAGAGAGACTCAGTCGTAGCTCTGAGGAGATCTCAGAACTTTTCTCTGTTGACTGCTATGGGACATTCATCTTCCTAAACCAATGTTCCAGATACTGTGCAGTAGATCCACTTTGCTGCCAACTCTCTGTATGAGAACTGTTGAATCACGGCCTGAACCACTGATTGGTCACCTGAGGTGAGCACTGAGTCAGCCACAGGGGCACAGGTGAAGGTGATATACCTGTGTGATTGGAAGGGGTGGAGCCTGGCTCCACCTCTCCCCATACCCCATTTAAGGGCTGACCAAGACCAGGGAAGGATCTCTTCTTGGATGGTCAATGGCAAGCTTCTATCATCATAAAGGTGAGCCACTCTCTTGCTATTTATCTGTATACGATCTATGTAGGCCTACAAAAATATACTATCTTCCATACTATTTTCATTGAGTACCACTTTTGGGGGTTATTTACCCTACACTCTCCTTTCATTTTCATCCCTTAGAAAAGCTTAATTGACATTATACGTGTTTCTTGCAGCAAAAAGCTTTCTTCCTTGTGAGCACTTTTATAATGTTACCCTCTTTAAGACTGCTCCCATTGAGGAGCTTACCATCTTCTTGAGGTCTCTAGGCTAACAGCCTTCAAACTGACAGCATTTTCAGCCACCTCTGACACTTTCACTTCCCTGAGTTGCCAAATTCCCCTCTCTGCTATTCATACAAGCAAAGTTTCTTGAGCAATATAAAGAACACCTGACGGATTCTGCTGAAGCTGAATGTCTGCACAGGGGAGTAAAGAAGTCAGTGGGGAAGTGGTGAGCAAGCAGCTGTGTCCTGATGCTGTGAGACTGTCTGGTTTAATTTTCATTTGGCTGCTTATAGATGGTCACTTCCATGCCCAGCTTCAGAATGCTAATTCAGAGCTTCTCATTAATTAATGAGCTTTGCCCAGTGGGAATCTGCTTACTGGGGGATGTCTGTGCCTGAGATGAGCAGTTTCTCTAGAAGTCAAATATTCTCAGCAGGAGATGCTCAGCAAACTCAAAAGTGTGCACATGCACTAATTAATATGTAATAAATACACCTATTAATGCCAGGGTTTAAAGATGGACTCATAAATGCTGACTGGACTCTAAGAACTGTAAAAACTCCTAATGAGCAATTATGAATGGCTTTCTTTTTTTTGTTTCGTGTTTTGGAAAATGTCTGTCTACTAATGATGTGAAATAAGGGCTTGCAGGAACAAATGGAGTAGCTCATATTGCATCTCCCCTCTACCAGCTTTCTGGCAATGATTTTCTTGTATCCATTTCACTAAGGGCTTTTTGTGGCTTGTCCTTGGCCTCAATGACTAATGGAACAGTATTTCAGAGGGCTATTAGTCACCACTAGATAGCAATATTTTTCCTTCATTTGCAGCATGGGAAGAATTTCAGCTGCATTATATTATGGTTCACATCATTTTGTCAAGAGGTAACCCAAACTCTTTCACTTTCTTTCCATAGAAACCACTGTCTCACCCTCTCTGACCTTTATAAAAACAAGAGTCTACCAATGCTTCTCTCTCTTCATTTCAGAAGAACACTGCCATCCTCTGTGCAGTGATGGCCAAGTGACCTGAGTGTGAGGGGCCAGCAATCAGCCACTGTGGTATTTAGATATGGGGCAATGACACATTCTTTTTGCTTCCCAGAGGATGTTTTCCCAGCTCTTCATAGGAGTTGGGAATCACTGACTGTATCAGCAGTTTGCATTCTGACAGCAAAACTCATCAACTGGACTTTCATAAAGCTTCATCTCAGAAGCATTACACAGGCTAATTTTGCAGTAAGAGATATTCAGGTATCTATGTACAGGAGAGGTGATGCTGGTTAGTGCCTAACCAACTTTTAAAGGAGAAAGAACAAACAGCTTGGAAGTCACTTTTCATCTCCAGGCAACGGAGATTCCCATAATGGCAGGCAGGCTCAGCTCCGGCTGTAAATCACTTCTTGATTACCATATCCAGTGAGAGCTTTTCTACTTGGGTTACTGATGATGATAAAGTAGGTTGTTAACAATGAGCCAGGACAAAGCAAGTGATCTTAATAGTTGAAATGTTATCCTCTCTAAAGAAGTAATAATAATAATGCCATATTATTGAGCCTTTCTAGTCTGAAGGCATCTGTCTGCCTAAGACTGATAGGGCAGAGTGCATTTGAATTTCTTCTGCGGGAAGGAAATGATAAAGCTTTATAATTGCTCTCTTTTTTTTTCCCCTCTTTGTTCCTTGAGCATGCCAGTAACTTGTCTCTTTTCTTTTTTTGCTCTTAAAAAAAAAAAAAACCTCTCGCTCTGCATGGGGACTCAGTGCTACACAATACTGCCCTCTTACTAGAGATTGACTGGCTAACTTAACATAAATGGAGGGTGATCACAAGTGCACACAGATATTTTCTTATCAGAAATAATAAGAAAAACAGTCTTGGCAAAGGAAAATCTTTATAATCCTGCTTTGTGTTTCCTTTGTGATGTACTTAGTGGATGTGGTTTAGTGGGGAAGTATTGGTGGTAGGTGGGTGGTTGGGCTGGATGATCTGGGAGATCTTTTCCAGCCTTGGTGATTCTATGATTCTATCCATTTTCTTGTGAGAAATCCACATCAGAAAGTCTGCAGAAGGTGTTGTGTTCCTACTGAGCACCAAACAGTGATGTGCCCATTCATGAAAAAAGCACCAGAAACATTTCCTTTCCTTTTTAAAGGTCCAGAAGAGATGCAGACTCCTTAGGCTTCAGTAGGCTCCCCGATTATTCAGCATGTCAGAAATAATGCAGAAAACACTGGTAAATATTACTTATGCATATGGGTTACCTAATAGCACCTGAAATAGCACAGCAGGTTTTCCTAACCCTTAGACCTGAAACTACACTACAAGATTTGACAACCCCGTGCTCTGCAGCACAGCAACACTGATGCTAATACCTTACTCAGACCCAGATTTTGGATGACTCAGGAGATGGAACCCATGTAATCTCCAGGTCATTGGATTTAGATCCCAATGGCTCCTAAGTCAGGCAGCAACACAAAATGCAGCTCTAATTGTGTTGATTTGAAAGGGACAACCTGCTTATCAAGCTTTATGCCTGCCTACAGTATGTTTGTTGATATTTTTATTTTTAATGTGGCATCATCTATTGCTTTGTACACACATGCCTACAAGTATCAGAAACATGACTGAACTATTCATGTGAGAACACAATTAAAATGCTCATTGGGCTGCACCCAAAAAGATGTTGCCTGGATGTTTCCACAAAAAAAAAAAAGGCAAGGTTGATGTTAATATATGTATCTACTTATCCAGCACATAATTTGATCTACTTTAGAACTAAGCACTGCCTCCATCGTCAGATGGAGTGAATTCTGCTTAATCAACTCGTACTGCTTAATGAGTAGAGTGTTTAGCATACAAGCAGAGAATCTGATGTGCAGTATGTCCAGTGTTAGTGGAGGACATGACTTAATGGACTTTTCTCTACTTCTGTCCCTTTCCCAAAATGTGAAGTTTCCCATATGCTAAGCGTAATGTCCAAGCTACTATTAATTAGCTTACTATTAGTAAGACATTATAGGATTGCTGGATTGCCATACTTACTAATATAGGAATAGACCAACCCTAGAACACAATCATACTTGATTAGAAAATGTGTTTTGCTCCCTCCATGATAACAACTGAAGAACCCTCATATCTAGCCCACTTGGAGGTCTCTGAGTATCAGGATTTGTACAAATGCTCCCCTCTCTTCTCCAGATCTCTCCTTTTCTTTAAACAAATACTTTATAGGAAATGCTGGTAAGTAAAAAATCAGCCATGCTTGCTGGAGTTGCTGCACGTTGTCTACTGCACAGAATCGTCCAATTATTAATTATCATAAACATATTAATTATCACCTGCATAATTAAGGTTGTTTGGTGATTCTTCCAGGTCATCAGTTCATACTCTGGATAGGGGTGGCAGGATGGTTAGATGACACAGAAACAAATGAAAGGATGTACCGCACACAGAAGGCTCTGAGAACTTCCATGGACCCTAACAGAGTTTGTGAAACTGTAGCCCAAGCTGACTGTTTGTGTGAAGAATATCCTGGATTACTTTTTGGTTTAGTTTGTACTGGTAGTGCCACATTCCTCACTGTTGCTCTTAAACCAAGTGAGATTCTTGTGATCTTTGTATGCCTCTTGTGATTCCAGTGTGTCCCAAGACTTTAACTTTGGTTGTTGGGCTTGGTTTACAACAGAAGCTTTTTAAAACCTTATTTTTTTTCCATCAAGTACTGACTAAATACAGTGCTGTTTCTAAAGCCTGGAGGCAGATGTTTGCATCTGAGGAAAGACTCTCAAAATGAGTTTGACAGCTGCACTTCTTCTGGAGGAAGTCAGTCATGCAAAGTTATTCCTGCTCATGGATTCTTATCTTCTAAGACCAAAGCAGAATTTACTTCAAACTCAGATCCCCTTTCCTGCTAGGCTTGTGTCACTGCTTCTCCCACATGCCAACCTTTTTGGAACTGCTTTTAGATTCCTTTAACTGAAGTGCATACTGTAAAGCTGTGTTATTGTTACTCTTCATTTCCCCCTCCTACATACATGAAATCCTAACATGCAATCAAGCAGCCAACCCCAGGACCACTATGCTTAATGCTTTCCTAGTGTGTATCATTAGGAAGTATAAATGCCAGACTGCTATCTAGGTGCCTTATACAGTAAGTATATCTGTCCCTGGAGACAAATTATACCAACACCCCAGCAGCAGAAGAGATTGCACAGCCGGGACGCATGAGGGGAAACTTTGGCCAACACCAGCAAAATGTTCTGCACTACTTGACATACCAAACTGCTTTTATTCTAAATCAGTATTGAAAAACCTCCCATGCAGTGAACAACTCAATACTTCATTTATCTATTGCATCTTGAAAAGGTATAGAACTGAGTTAACTATGCCAAGGTTTTTAGTACAGGAGGTTAATATAAACCCAGTGCGTTTCTTCCAAATCCTATTGTGCTCAACAACTAGAAATAACAGCTTGTCTCCTTCCTGTACAGTAGAAGCAAGGAAATAGTAGGGCCTTTAGAAGGAGAACCTGAATGCAAGCCAGTCATCTTCCTTCTGGCTCCTGCTGGCTCTCGTCTCCAATTACAAAGAAATAATTCACAATCTAAGCTATTTCTACACCATTTCAAACTGGGCACTGAAGTATCAAAAGTTATTGTTAGCCTGTCGTACTCAAGAGAAGGAAAATAAGGAGGAGATAATAGAAAGACAGAAATGACCCAGATCAGTGAAATGTTCTTTATGGTTTATCACAAAGGAGTTTCCCAAGAGACCTTCATGTCATGCCCCATGCACACATACGCACACACAGCACAACTGAGAAAGATAATGAGGGAGGAAAAACTGCAGTTTGCATCAGCATGAGCACTGGTTTATTTCATGACATTTATTCCCATAAAAACATTTATTTTCCTTTTATATCTAAATGTGCATGGCCATAGTTTCTCCTCTAGATGACACTGTGTCTGCTCAGAATCCAGAGCTGGAATACCAGCAGCCCTTCTGTACTGGAAAAGTCATGTGGAAGTAAACTGCACCAGCACCTGCACAGACTATTCCCGTCCCCTGTGATTTCTGTACCATTCAGAGTGGCCTGCTTAAGCCACTGAATCTCAATATCTCAGCAGTAGCTAGGGTTATGTATGTGCAACTCATGTTGTGAGCAAAGTTGTAGGAAGGCTTTGTGTGGGTATATGTGTAAATATACCCAGTTCCACCTTGGTTTGTCTGTCTCTCTTTACAAACATCACGTGGCCAAAGGCTTCAAGGCAGTCTGCAGCCCTGGGCAAATCTGTTCGCCAATGGGTAAAATTCAGTGCAGGAGTGGGCTAATGGCACTGGAAAGCTAAAAGAGTAAAACAGACTGAATCTAGACACTGCAACAAACCCAATACTTAGATTTCAAGCTGCCTGCATGCGCTCACTGGATCCCTCCAAGGGAGAGAGATTTCACTGGGGAGAAAGATTTTGGAAATTAGATACACATCCGAACTACCCCAGTTTCCCCAAGGTATTCCCTCTTCATTGTGAAGTAATTTGTATGAGTTAAGATTTGTGACAGTTCAAATGTATAAACAGTACAAACAGATTCATTAGCAACAAAGCAGGAAATGAATGCAGATGGTTCTATGGGAATGAACAGAAATACTTCTAGTCTGTACCTTGAAAGTTGACAGCAGGACTCAGAAGCTCTTAACTATAAGAAAATAAAGATTAAATTTTCCTGTTTCACTAACTTCAGGGTAAAATTTTACACCCTTTTCCAGATAAGATGACTCCAAAGGATCAAGTCAGAATCTGGATAACAGGCACCTAACACGAAGACGTCAAGATCTGGGGATACTTTCCTGCTGATATCATTGATCACCCATTGATTGGGAATGACGGACAAAGAAGACAGACCATGGGGCTAACACGGGCAGGGAATGAGGGGTTAATATGTCTCCAAGCTCCAAGTGCAATTTTGTCTTCAGGAATCAAGAGAGGCTCCTCCAGAAGTAGGGTGGAGGTGAACTCTGCAGAAGGTTTCTTGATGACTCATCTCCCCCCCAATGAAAAGAAAGACACAGCTCAAAATTGATCCCTCCTTTCTTCTTTGTTTGCTCAGAAGATGGAGAAGTGAGATTTCGTAGCATACTCTGATCGTGGGCTGCCAGTTCCACATTGCAGTGTCAGAAGACCAACATCAGCCTGTCTTTACAAACTGACTCTCAGTTTTGCTCTGTGTAATGAATAAACAAACCTTCCTCTGTAAGATTGAATTAATTTGGATTTATTTGCCTAGGTATAGACATTGCAGATGTTTTAATTTCGGCAGTTTGTACTGTCAAAGCGGCTTGGCTGGCTTAGCCTTCAATTTCTGTTCATGCAGGCAGAATTCAGAGTGGCTGTTGCAGGTTTTTCGACCATGGGAAGGACAAATCCTGCTGAATATCATCAGAGGAAAAGAAGTTAAATGAAGTTTAACTGAAGTACATGGAGTGGTTGCCATAGCAAAAGTGATGGAAGCCTCTTTGCTTTAGCTGTTGAGAGCAAGGCTGACAAATGCGTGTGATACTATATTCTCAGGAACATTTCCGCAGCTCCGTTGAGATGAATGTATCCTCTAAATTCCATTTTCCTGATCAAGAATTGAATTGAGAGAGTAAGGAAAAGCTGGGGATTAAAGTGTCCCTTCTGATAAGGGACACCAATCTTCCAGAGCTCAGGGGGAGAGGCTGTGGATTCAAGGGGAGCAGACAAGAGATTCCTCCCTCCAGCTGAGTTCTGAGTGCAGTGACCCCAAGAAATGCTCTTTATTTTGGCCTCAGTATCCTATTGCTTGCCAATAGATGTGTTGACCCAACCTCTCAGAAAATCTGTCCTCATTTTCTTGCCTCAGTGAGCACAGAGATCCCAGGAGTGAACGTTGTTGATAATTTACAGTTCTCCATTGAATGTTGAGTTTGTTCCATCAGGTCTCACTCCTCTCTGATGCATTTCTTCTGGCAGTAGCTGATATTCCAGGGAGGGCTTTGGTCCCTCATTTGTTTATATCCCATGAGGGTAAAAAGATAATGGCAAAGAAAAAAAAAATTACTTCCATTACTTTCAGTATTCCTTCACTTCCTCAAGGATGCTGCTGTCCTCATCGTCCACCCCCATGACTGCTCCTGCCTGCATCCCAGTGCTGTACTATCCTCACATCCATGGATGGGTGTGCTACAGCTTCTACAGATCAGCAATAATTGGAAAAAACAAAGCTGTGGTTTTGCCTGGGTGAGTCCCTGCTTGGGGAGAGCATGCTGCAGATGATGTAGAGGGATAAAAAAAATGATTCTTAAATCACAGCACACCAGCTACAGTTACCAGTATCACACAATGCTTTTGCAAATCATTTACTTTTCATCTTATAAGCTGCTATTCATTTTACATGTTACCTCTATTTCTAATAAATACTACAGTGTGTTGCTGCCCTGTGCATAAACACAGATTGTTTCTTCCTTCCCTTGCTACAGCTGGTTTTCAGGGCTAGTATGTTCTGTGCTCCCAGTGAGGATCTCATGATGACACTTCCAATGAAAGATATATTTTTCAGAAAAACAAGTTGCTCAACTGTGTGGAGCCAGGTCTCTTGTAAAGCCCTCTCTTTGCTTCTGTCAGCCTTTGCTTCTTAGCAGCATATCATTTGCCCTGTAATCAATTTTAGCCTATAAGATCTGCATCTGAGCTCCCCTTCTGTTTCACCTCCACAGAACACTAGAAACCAAGAGGTGGGCTTGAGTTTTCTTCTTTCAAAGCCTTTCTTTTGCCTCCACTGATTTTTCTCTTGCCGTGTTAATTCTGTTACTACAGCAACCTTGTGTTTCTTGCTTTGGCAAAGTTGACATGTTAGCATGGAGACACACACAAGGCCTCTCTAATCGGCACTTATGTGGTCTAAAACATTTAGCTCATCTGCTCAGAAGACTTATTAAAATGTTCAACCCATCTGCTGTGGGAGGCTCAAGTGAAACTAGAGCCAATATTTTCTCACTTGGTTTCCTGTCATGCAGCCTGACCAAAGCCTCTCATCTCAGCAACACACAGCAATGGTGTGCCTCTGCCACAAGGCAGAACCCTTCCTTCTATGTGGTCTTTGGACACTTTTAAAAGGATGTCAGACCAGTCTTCTGCAGTGACTGCTGGACAAAATGCTCTGCTGATGTTTGCCTTTTGGAGTGCTAAATGCTAGAAAAGTAAGTTGAGTGCAACAATAAAAATTTAGGGAAATATCTTTCAGAATGTTTCTTTCACCTTCAGATGCTTGAAAGCAGACATTTGCACCAGCAGTTTTCCACAGAGCTGACACAGGGAACGGGGCCAGTCCCCAGGCCGCAATATCTCAAAGGAACTATTTACTCAGGTTGGCAAGATAGCGCTTCGTTGTCCTGCTGCTTAGCACCTAATGGTCTGGAGATGCATGTCACTTGCTTGGTTTCCTTTTGATCTGCTTTGTTGCTCTTGTAGATCCCAGAGGAGACATCACAATTTCTTTAATTCCCTCTGCATCCTCTGATACCATTCAGCCTGCCTGTAACTGATCTATTTAATGTTACCTAGGGCTGCATCTTTCGTGAGGGAGCTGGAAGCAGTGGTGATTTTGCAAGACGTATAGCCCTATCAACTGCCTGGTTGTAGCCATATCCATATCTATGAGAAGCCATATGTGTATATATAATAGCTCATTCACAAAAGCATTCTTCTCCAGCTTACTATGAGTATTGGACTAATAACAAAATGCAAAGCTTTCTGTTATCTTCACTCAGCAGTTCTTCATTCCTTCTTGGCCATGACCATGGAATATATTAGGAAGTAGAAGACACTTACCCTACATCTTCTGTGGAGCACACATGCCCTTGAAAGAGGAGTCAGGAGGTGAAGAGGATGTATGGTGAAATTTGAAATGGCACATGGAAGATGGATGAGTGCAACTGACAAAGCTAACTTCAGCATGAGGATGAACAGCAAACAAAAACACCATCAGCCAACTGTCTGCTCAATCATTGCCAATTGACAGAGGCATCTCTGAGAGATTTAATCAAGCAAAGTTTTGCTTGCTCACTTCAACTAATGTAGCTGATGAGTGTTTGTAGTCAAATCCCCTTCATGATGATCCTGTTTAGAAACCAAGTTTCATGGAAGGAAAACCTGCTAAATAGTCAGTTTGCTCCCCAATTACTGGTGGAATTTACTTCTTTGAGTAGCTCTCAGGATTACTGAGGTATTAAGGACAGTGCTGTGACATTGAAGTGTATTTCTTCTGCAAGAAGATGTCAGTGCATAGTTGTCCTTTGTGGAGATTGTGACAAGGAATCTATGAGTTTTGTGAGGGTTTTTTTTTTTGTTTTTGTGTGTGTATGTGATGCTGTTTACTTTAGTTTTATGATGAATAAAGGAAAAAATTCTAGTGTCACTGTCTACATTGGGGATATTTAAGGTGTTTTAAAGAACTATGTACCCCTTTAAAATGCAGACCTCACAGTAGAGATAAAACGACCTAGAGATGCTTTGATGCCTTAGATGCATTTGTTTATTTGTTTTAGAGGAGAGAAAAGAATGGTGTGTTTTACTGATACAGCTATTAACCATCAAGATTGCCCAAAGGCATCAGTAGGTTCATTTAAAATGTAAATGAGTCTTTCCAACGTTCAGTGTTCAGATTCTACAGGCTGCTATTATGTGAAATTGGATGGGGCCTTCACACTGCACAGCTGAACAGTTACGTTGGCCTCCCTCTTCCACCTAATTATGACCAATGTGAATGGCCACTCCTGTGGGCCTGGGAGCTTCTCTCCAGATTAGAAGAGTTGTTTTATTATAGGAGACAGGGACAATTAACTGAGACCCTGTGCTGTTACTGAATCATCTCCTTGGGAAATACCACTTAGCATTGCAAACAGCAAGCGGGCATTTATTCATGTCTTTCCTACACCCTTTTGGGAACGACCATTCTCTTGAATTAACACTTGGAGACTAGCAGCTAGGAAAAAGCATAAGCCACAAAATGCAGTTGGACTGAGAAAGGCTTTTTCTTTTTATTCTTAAGCACAGCGTGTCGTGAGTTCTAATGTAGTTGAATTCGCCAGTGGGATCCCTCCCCACCAGCACCCTGGCAAAACTCTGAATAACAGCTGAAGGAATACTTTTGCCTCAGAGTGATTTTGCATTAGGGGCATGTTAAAAACGTACATTATCACTTCTGAGAGTTCTCTAATGTTTTTGATCCATAAAGGAAGCATTGGGAGGCATGTCACCCACTTAATGGGCGAGTCGTGCAGGAGTGGGTCATCCCAGTCTCCCACAGAAGGGTGGTGGAAAACTGAGAGTTCCGCTGAGCCAAGGATGTCAGGGTGTTGCCACTGGGATTTGTTTTGATGTGGAACAAAACATAGTACCATCACTGCTGGTTTGGAGATTTGTGGTGGCAGAACAACCAGCAAATGAGCAAGCGACAAGTGAGCAGCAGCAGCAGAAGGCTCTGAGTGGGAAAGTTTGTGGAAAGGAGACTGAAGGAGCCAGAAAGAATAGCAGAGAACTTGTTTAACAAACCAATATGTAAAAATGCATTTTTGTGAGTTAGAAACAGCAAAGTGCTTTTCATGATGATGATGATGATTAGCCCCATGGAGTTTTGCAAATGTATCTAGACTGGAGAATGCTCAG
>VXAB01000741.1:3103-15242 GCA_013399175.1 Odontophorus gujanensis
AAAAAAAAAAAAATTCCTATTCATGTGTAATTACTGTTTACTTAGCAGTGGCTCATTACCTTATAGATTAAGTTGTTGAGATAAATGGAACTAAACCAAAAATAATCTTTCAAAATGGCAAGAGCATTAGACTTTCAATGAAAAAAGTAAAAAGACAAGAAAAATGAATATATATTTTTCAGCTTGCACTATTTTTACAATATCAGCTTTTGATTGTGGAACACTATAAATAAAATCACATAATTCACCACTACCTCAATACCAGAAGTACCTCTAGAGGTTATTGTCTTAGCGGACCCTCTATCCATAGACTATTCATAGTCTACTCATAATGACACCTAGGCCTGGCTGATGTTCTGCAAATCTGTGAGCATGCAATCTGAATATCTTCATAGACACAGTTCAGATCTTTATTATTGTCCAGTATGGTGAACAATCAGTGTATAACATAACTCTTCACCATTTCAAGGGAAGGGAAGGGAAGGGGAGAAGTAATTCTTGGGAAGGAGCAGTTCCCTAAAGAGCAATAGCAATATCCTGCCCAAATAAACAAACAAAACAATCACAAAAAAGATCCTCATTCTTTTCTCTGTCACTTGCATCTTTAAATAAGTAGAAAATACAAGCATCAAGACTGCAAGAGATATCAACATGGAGAATATTTGAAGTTGATTACTGATATTTCATTCTAGTGTGCATTTTTACCAACTACTTGTTTTCCTCATTCATTTAAAGTGAAAATAATCCAGACTGATAACGGATGTTCTCCTAGTGGTATACCAGAGAGCATAATGAGAGAAGCATGGGCTTCATAGAGTCTATTAAGCATCTCCTGAGTGCAAAAGCAAACTTCATGATGCTTTCTTACATTAAACGCAGAGTTTCTACGTCTTTAAGGAAGCAATCGTATGGTAAACCACCATTTCTTAACACAAGAGCTAATCGATCTATGCCAAACCTTTATAAGTTCTTACGGGCTATCTTTAGGACTTGTATATATCCTTTATATTTATTCATTACTAATCCTTTTTATTATGCTGTATGTGTTTCACTCTATCCTCGCACTAATGCTGTGCAAGTTAATGCACTAAAAACTTAATGTTGCGCAAACTGTATAAGCAGCCATTTCTCTTATATAAATACACTGCTGTTTGTGTTTCAGAGAAATTTTAATAAAACACCTACTAGGGCACTGTTGCTGTCTGCCATGTGCTTCAGTGTCATTCTTCTCAAGAAGGTGATCATGAATTTATAAATCATTTATCCAACAGCTTTTCTCAATTTCATAGCACCTGCAACATAAACGTGTTCAGACATGTGCTAAAATTTTTATAAAAAAATGTATGAAAATGGTATCTATTTTAAAGTTTTTCATTGGATTTTGCTTTAACTTTGGTTTGTAAAACACTATTATTTCAAAAGCAACTCTATATCTCCAAATTGAAGCATTCATCTTGGTGTCAAATGCTACTACATTAATCAACTGGCAAGTGGTGGGTATGGAGCAGTTTTCAGCTTTATGCAAATCAAAAGACCTACAGCTATCTTCTTGCAGAAAATCCATGAAAGTGGAGGAAAGATAAATCATGATTCCAGGACTACCACTATAACCAACAGAAGTAACAGCATCTTCATAGGAAAGGAAATGGTCAGTGGCAGGCAGCTGGACACAGGTGAAGAATAAGATAGGCAAACAAATGAGATGATATTAAATTGGGTTTCAGGATTGTCATTTGCAGACACAAGAGTACTGGATTTTCCCCAAAAGATGAGAATACCATTACTTTGAATGAGTAGTTGATTTTTAAAGAGAGAAGTACGCCACTACATCTGATGGAAAGTACTATTTCTTACGAGCACAACAAACCTCTACTGACCATGATGCTTCCATAAGATACCAGCTTGAAAAAGTTATTTTCATCATAATAAAAATATTTTTTATTTTTACATTCTTAAAAAAAGGTGTGTTTAGAATACCAGGGACTAATTTCAAATATGCTGTGAAATGCATTGCTATGAATATATTACCTATTTTTAAGTTTCATGTCTGTCTGTCCAGAAAAAAATATAATAATGTGAATGATTTGGACTTTTTTTCACTCCTGGAATGCTATCCTACAATCACATAAAAATTGAATTCAAACACGCTGGTCAGGAAAAGACGGGGAGAAGATCAGGGTTGTGTTGAGCAGGAGAAGAAAGAAGAAGAAAAGGAACCAACAAAACCAAAACCAGAAAAGCCTTCCCTGAGTACCAAGACGATAAAACAGCTATTATATGTAGATGATTCCTCTGTGTAGGGAACTGCATTCCCAGTACACTGCACAAACCTCCATAGAGAACTCTGCTGTCTCCCAGGATTTTGGGTGAGAGGCATCACCAAGAAACTGCATAGCCAGGTACAGTCAACAGATTAATGCTTTTCCATGTAGGAAGTGATGAAAGAGCAATCAAGGGTTATCAAAAGGGACTTCAGAGATTCAGGATCTTGAGGGAATCAAGGGCACAGTTAACATCCAAACCCTGCTTCCAGTAGTGGGTAAGGACATTGAAAGAAACAGAAGAATTCAATCCATAAATGTGGTTTCATGACTGGTGCTATCACCATAGTTTTGGGTTTTTTGATAAAAGGATTACCTACATGGCACCAGTCTTGCAGTCCCCAGGTGGATTTCTCCACTCTCAAAGGGGTGAAACCAACAGAAGTGAACTGATTAGTGTCATCAAGATTGGAGGCTGCCTGGGCTGTAGTGCCCATTAAATGAAGTTCACACTCCTGAGGGGTATCAAACAGGTAAAGAGTAAAATCAGGAAGCTTAATTTTAGGAATGGCAACTTTTATCTCTTCGGAGAGTCAGTCAACAAAATCCCTGGGGAACTACCCTTAAGGACAAGAGAGTGAAGTAGAGCTGGCACATCTTTAAAGAAGTTTTTCTTAGTGCACAAGAGCTCTCCACCCCCAGGTGTCTGGAAAATGAAGGCAGGTGGCTGGTGTGGCTGAACCAGCATCTGCTAGTAAAACTGGAGTGAAAAAGAAAAGCACAGGCAACACAAGAAGCAACAGTTACACTGGTAAGAGTATAGGGACACTGCTAAGTTGTGTAGGAGCAGTCTTAGGAAGGCAAAGGGCCAACTGGAACTAGACTTAGCAAGGGATGCAAAGAAGGGCTTCTACAGGTACATCAAGCAGAAAAAGAAAGTCCAAGAGGCTGAATCTTCCCAATTAAGCAATATATATAACAACAGAAGAGAGGGCTGAGATATTCAAAAAAGTTTTTGCTTCAGTCTTCACTGACAGCTGCTCTACACACATACTTTGGTGGGTGGATTGGAAGGGAGGGACTGGGGAGGGCAATGTCTCTAAGCAAAGATTGGCTTCTGAGGGATCTGAACATCCATAAGTCTATCACGGTGAGGTGCATCCCAGAGTCCTGAGGGAACTGACTGTTGTAGTTGCCAATCCAAAATCAATGGTATATGAAAACCCATGGTGATCAGCTTAAGTCTCTGGTGACTGGAAAAGAAAGTAAGTGCTACACCCATTTTTAAGAAGGGTAGAAAGAATGAGCCAGAGAACTACTGACATGTCAGCCTCACCTCTCTGCTGGGAAAGTACATGGAATAGATTCTCCTGGAAGTTTTGCTAAGGTACATGGAAGAGAGGGAGGGGAGATGACACAGAAATACAGAATACAGATACCTTCTGTGATGGTAGCAACTGTGCCAGTAGACAAGAGAAGAGACGCTGATATCATAGAATCATAAAATCATAGAATCATAGAATGGCTTGGGTTGAAAAGGACCCCAAAGATCATGAAATTCCAACCCTCCTGCCACAGACAGGGCCATCAACCTTCAGATCTGGTATTATACCAGGTTGCCCAGAGCCCCATCCATCCTGGTCTTGAAAGTTTCCAGGGACATTCCAATACCTCACCACTCTCTGCGTGAAGAACTTCCCCCTGACATCCAATCTAAACCTTCCCTCCTTGAGTTTAAGAGAGAAAGTTTCATTAAGAAATCTAACATTTAAGGTGTCATTTGAAGTTTTCTTTTCTTTTTTTTTTTGTTGTCCATCTTCTGGTGATAATAACCAGGAAAGAAGAGAGAAAAAAAAAAAAAGGAAATTAAGCAAAATGTTTATTCCAAACAAACTATTCAGTGAACAAAGTTATTTAAAGCCTATTTATTACATCTTTCATTATTGTGATCTTCAGAGCTCCTGAAATTATGCATACAGCAGGTGTGCAGGAAAAATTTGTATCTAGCCAATGTAAACATAAAGTGTAGATAGGATTTTTTTTATTACAATTTTTTTTTTTGGAATCACATAGAATCACATTCTATGTGCCATGTGTCATAATGTAGTATGTAATAGTAATTCATTTCAGTAAAACAGCAGATGCAGTTTTGCATAAAACATCATTATAGATCAAGAACCATTATATATCAAAACTAGTAAAAGTCTGAAGTGATAATATATTCCTCTTTATCTAATTAAAGGGAGATAAACTCTTGTAGAGCAAATCAATTCTGATATGCTGTATTACGATCACTTGCTCAGTACAGTAAACCAATTTGAAGCAACTGATCCAAGAAGATCAGATCAGATTTACTATCAAAGGACTTTAATTTAAATGTAGGACCAAAATATCTTCACTGAAGTTTCAACAGAACTCGATACTAACCTACTAATAATATGTCAGATCTTCAAAGAGAAAACCTTTCTCTGTAAACACTGCTGAATTATCCTGATATTTCAAAGACTTCATGATGCTGGTGTCATTAATGAGAAGATGAATCTCAAATTGTTAAGAACTCTTAATGTGAAAAAGATGCAGAGCATTTCCTAGGGATACATAAATATGTCCAATCAGGGTAGGACATTTTATGCCCATTTCTAACTATCAGAATTTTTGAGATTGCAATTTCTTTAAGCCATATCTACAAGTACCTTAGGTTTATTTTTCTTTTCCCTAAAGAATGCTTATTTGTACTGATAAATATGTGCTTAACCACATCTGAACTGATCATGAAAATGTTTGCTTTGGACTCCACTGATTATTCCAGGTTTATCTAAATCTGTGCTTATTTTTAGGTTCTAGAGACTAAAAAATAAAAAAATAAATGCACATTTGTAATGCAAAGAAATTCAAAATAAATTCAATTTGAATTTTGAAAAGTTTCACTGAGGTCAGAAATAAAATTTTATGCATGGATTTGTTCCTTATTTCTCAAATAGGCAAGCCATATATTCCAGATAAATTTGTATCATGCAAACTATGCAGAATTTGAGTTATAAGCATCTTAAATATACCTGCATGCAGAGTATAGCTTGCATTCCATGCATATCATAGAATCTGTCTGGAAAAAAATTTCCAAGATCACTCTGTCCATCTATCTACCTGCCACCAATATTTCCCCATTAAACCGTGTCTGTTAGTACAACATCTAGAAGTTTGTTGAACACCTCCAGGGCCAACCCTCCTGGGGTATCCTGTTCCAGCACCTGATCACTCTTTCAGAGGATAAATTTTTCCTAATAGCCAACCTGAACCTCACTAGGTGCATCTTAAGGCCATTCCTTTTTGTCCTATCCCTAGTTACACAGAAGAAAAGACTAACCTCCACCTTGCCATAATTTCCATTCAGGTGGATCTAGAGAGCTATAAAGTCTTCCCAGAGCCTGCTTTTCTGACGACTAAACAATCTCAGTTCCCTCAGCAGCTCCTCACAGGACTTGCACTCCAGATCCCTCACCAGTTTCATTGCTAGCCTCTGGACACACTCCAGGGCCTCAATGTCTTTCTTGTAGTGAGGGCTCAAAACTGAACACTGTACTCAAGGGGCAGCCTCACCAGATCTGAGTACAAAGGGACAGTCACCTCATTACTCCTTCTGGCAACGCTGCTTCTGATACCAGACAGGATGCCACTGACATTCTTATTCATAGATTCATAGATTCATAGATACATTAAGTTGGAAAGGACCTACAAGATCATCTAGTCCAACCATCCTCCTATCACCATCCCTACCCATTAAGCTACTAAACCAAATCTCTTAGCACCTCATCTAAATGCTTCTTGAACAGCGCCTCAACCACCTCCCTAGGCAGGCCATTCCAGTGCCTGACCACTCTTTCAGAGAAAAAGTTTTCCTCAGATCTAATCTAAATCTTCCCTGACACAACTTGTGGCCATTCCCTCTCGTCCTGTCATTAACTATTCTTGACTACCTGACCACAAAACTGGCTCATTTTTAACTGATTCTTGAATTCAGATTAAAACAAAACATTGTATTCCTCTTTCTCCATATCTTTTAACTCACAGCCTACATGTAACCTGCTAATCACTTCCTAAATCTTACTTCAGCATTTTTCCAAATATGAGGTAATGAATATTCCTAGAGGGTTTGAAATACACACTACAATACTTCATTGTTTTTCATGCCTTGCATCCTTCCTATGGCAACAACCGTACTTGAAGACTTAGAATTCTGGAGACAGAAAACCTCAAATGAGGTGAAATGGGTTACCCCAAAAACATGCAAGCTGATTACCATTCTCTTTATCTTAAGTTACCCTGATGTATCAATTTTTACTGGCCATAAGGTTATTTATTTATTTCATTAATCCAACCCATAGCTTGTTTCGTTAGGATCCTGTAAAAAAATGAACGCAGGTTTAAATAAACAATGTGTAGACAAATCCTTTCCTAAATTTATTCTGCTGTCTTGTTTTAACTGAGGATCCTAGAATTGGACACAGTAGTCTAAATGTGGCCTCACCAGGGCAGAATAGAGGGGGAGGATCACCTCTCTTGACCTGCTGGCCACACTCCTTTTAATGCACCCCATGATACCATTGGCTTTCTTGGCCACAAGGGCACACTGATGGCCCATGACCAACATGTAGTCCATGAGAACATCCAGGTCCTTCTTTGGACAAATTTCCAGCAGGTCCTCCCCCAGCCTATACTGATGTATGTGGTTATTCCTCCTCAGGTGCAAGACTATACTTTTTCCTGTTAAACCTCAAATGATCCTTACTGTCCCTTTGAAACCACTCTGTGACTCTATGGTTGATCCTTTGATCTAGGTAGATTTCTTGGAGAGAGAACCTTGGGTGCTAAACTCCCATGGCAGTCCTTCTGCCTTCTTGAACAGAGTTTTGCAAACAGCTGGGGCAGCCAGAGTGGATCACACTCTTGCCCCAAGTCATTCATCTGCTTCTGATTGTACCCTGGAACATACCCACAGTCATGGCACACCTGAGAATGGGCATCTCTTATAAGGAGGAACAGGAGTAATGCAACACCAAGTTTTGAGATTTCTAAACTGACCCACCAAAACTGACAGTGTCACCTACGGACTGTCAGAGGACTGAAATACTTACTCTATTACTTTGGATATGAGATACTGTGATTACTGCAGCAAGAATACTTAAAGCTCTTCAGGTAAGAAGCATTATGCTTTACTGTGTACATATCTATTTCAAGGTTTTTCATGTTTAAGCAAGTGATATGTTATAAAAAGTGTGTTCTGTGCTTCAGCCTCTTTTGAGAAGGAAGTACTGAAGAATGCATTATAAAGACAGGCATTAAAGGAGGAGAACAAAGTAAAGCCAATACTTACAGACAGCTTTTCCTAATCATGGAGAATTCTTAGGCAAGTAGACATGGTAAATGGAAGATAGCATCCCTACCAGAGTGGAATCCAGAGTCAATATTTTGACAATGAGTTGATGCACAGTTAGAATAGGTCAGGAAAGCCTTTGAAAGTTAAGACAGGCAGCTTAAGTTGGATATGGGAGATAACAGAAAGCCAGATGGTATGTAAGGGGCTTTGCATACACGGTCAAATTGGCAGACTGAAGTGATCACACAAAAAAGGTCAATTTCATAAGCATTCAGTATGGGTAAAAGCAGGAGAGTGTTTTGTTTCTCAAGCCTGGGGAAAAATCTGTTTAAGGGGAGCTTTTAAACAGAAGGGAGACTGACTTTTTACAGGGTATGATAGTGATTGGAAAAGTAGGAATGGTTTTAAAATAAAAGAGGGGAGATTTAGCTTAGATATTACCAGGAAATTCTTTACTCAGAGGGTGGTGAGGCGCTGGCACAGGCTGCCCAGAGAAGCTGTATATGCCTCATCTTTGGGGGTATTCAAAGCTAGGTTACGTGGGGTATTGGGCAGCCTGATCTGGTGCATGACAGCCCTGCCCATGGTAGAGGGGTTGAAACTAGATGATCTTTAGGGTCCCTTCCAAACCAAGCCATTCTATGATTCTGCAGTTCTATGATTTCATGATTCTATTTTGCTAGAATGAGATTTTCAGCTTTGTGGGTAGCTAAAGAGCTGTTTCTTGATGTCATTAGACAGAAAGAATCAATAAGATGTAGAAATAGCTCAGAGAGGATGCTACTAGGAATATAAAATGACACTCCAATTAGTTGGCTGATTTAACTACCATAATGACAGATTACCTAATCTCTAGATTAGATTCAATGTTTCTAAAGGGGCTATGGCAGTAATTCCAAGTGGAATGAAAGCTCATGTCCACAAAACATACCATATTAAGATTTCTAATAATAAAGAATTCAGTAGGAAACTTGATAATTAACTGTTCTTCACTGTTAAAGATGATAGTTCCTTCTTTTCAGATATTATTCTGTATTTTATCTAATATGTTAAAGAAGTACTATAATTAAAGCTTCATTCTTTAGAAAGTACAAACAAACTTAGTCACTCTTCTTTTGTTAAAGTGAAAGAAGTTTGAATTTTAGCCCTTCAGAATTTCATCCTATCATTTAGTCCTTGGTAATGTGCTCTAATTGATTCTAAGAATTATTTTTCACTGGGACAATCAGAGTAAACTGACAATATCAATGGCTGATAGGCAGGTATTTTATGTGAAGACAGGAAATGACTTTTGACATAAAAGTTTACTTGATGAAGAATTTAAATGCTATTAAGGGAAACTTAAGTGTGGATTTCTTTTTACTAGGTGAATAGATCAAGGAAATTATGAATTGTTTTGATTTTTTCAAAATAAAAATTTTGATTACTTACCTAAAGTTTCAAACTATACTTGGCTCAACATAATGGAAAAAATTAGTAAGGATTGGAAATTGAGTGCATAATAAAATTAAGAATTGCATTTGATTTGAATAAAAGCTTCATGATACCCTCTATTTTGTGGGCTGGTGAAGGAGAAGATGGCCGTTTGCCAGGAAAACAACATAGAGTAGGAGAGCGTTACATCTTTCTACACATACCCTCATTACTGACCCAGAACTATTTTTCAGTTATCAGTTTATTTGCTATCTGACAATCTAGTTTCATTCCTAAGTAGAAAGCAATTCATTATACCATCCCAGAAAAACTACCAATGGTGTTCTTCTGAGGGTTAGTTTTAGCAAGATAACTTTCCTTTTATTTGTTTACACATACTATCTTTTGTAAAGTAGATTAGCAATATTTCATTACTTCTCCCAGTCACTGACTGGGATGCCCGTTAGTTTTGCATTAGGAGCAGGTCCCTAAATCACAGAATCACAGAAATAAAAGGGTTGAAAGGGATCTGGAGATCATCTAGTCCAACCCTACGTTCAGTGATAGTTTTCAACTTACAGTGGACCATTGAAAACTTTACAGGCTACCTGATTTCTTGATCTATATCATTTGTACCATGTTATTTTATACCATTGTTATTTCTCTATTAAATCATGCTGCATAAAATCACGCAAGAGTCTATTATATTTACAGTGTGACCTTTATCAACTGAATTTTTAATTTCACACATTTACACAATTATCTAAATAATTTGACAGGTTCTATTTCCATAAGATTTATTGATTGTCATTAATTCCTTATTAATCAAGTCTATAACAGTTCTCTCATTATTTTGCCTCATGCTATGTTGATTAAGAAAGCAAGGTTGAGGTAGAAGGAGAAAATAAATGTTCCATTCTAGAAGTGCTGAGCTAAAAGAAGAAGAAATAAAATGACTGACAAACATGAAGGGATATTAAATTGAAAGAAGGAAAGTGGGAAAGACAGAACATAACCTTAATTGTGAATAAATTAATGTTATGTAGTTAGAGGAGAAGAAACAAATCTTACTCTATGGAAGACCAATGCAAGAACCAGGGAGATGAGGAAGTTTCTCCAGTGGAGAAATCAGCTATTATTAGAGAAGTAATGGAGGATAAGGTCTTCAATGTAATAGAAGTTTCTGCAACAAACTAGCACATCCTTGGACACTGGCTTCGTGTTGATGGTAAAAATCATTCAAGAGACGGTAATCAAGAACATATCTTTTTCTTGCACAAAGTAAGCAGAACAGCCTGGATGAAACCTTCCTTCAGCCTTCTTTTCAGAAAGAAAGGGAGACAGATTTCAGTATAAAGTGTCAACATCGCTTTTTACCTGATAATGATGATAACCGGCTCAAAATTTGCAGTTACCTTGATATTTAACGGTTGATTCAGATTTATGAGCCACTTATTCTCTGGGGTTTATTTTTCTCTTTAATTTCAAAAATTGCAACTTCTGAAGACATCAGAGATATAATTTCAAATTCTGCATTTAAAACTTTGTAGCGAGATTGCCTGAAAAATGTTAATGAGGTAGTAACAGAACCTAGAATCTGTTAGCCAATTAAAACATTATCAGCATTTATTTGCAGTTTTAGCAACCATAAAATCACTTCTCAGATAGTCCTGATGTGGACATTGCCACTTATGAAATCAGCTAACCTGTTCCTTGTTCCCTTCAGTAGGACTTTATTCTTCAAACTAAAAAAGACACAGTAACTCAGTTGTCTGTGGTTGGTGTAAGAAACCAGAATGATTTCTGGCTCAAACCTTGTTCAGTGGCACCCATCTGAGACGTAACCTTCTCCACAAGTATTTGGGGTTAATAGTTACCTTGAGCACAGCAGTAAGAGAACATATGCAGTTGGGTGACCAGAAGAAACCTTCATGGCTGTTGCTTCTTTCAGGCATTCAAGCTGACTAATGGGGGTCATCTCAGAGGAGGGGACAGCCATGCTGTCAGAGCATATACTGAGCAGCCCACCATGCAACAATTGTGCCACTGACTGCCAGTTACCCAATGGGAAGGGCATGTACTACAGACATGCTCTTGCAACTACTGTTGTCAACTCCCTTGACAAACAAAACAAAGTGTTCCCAACAACCAAAAGGATGCTGTGGAGAGGATAAAAACCCTAAGAGTACCAAGGAAGAACAAGTATCCCCTCCTCTGAACTGTGGCCATGCGGGTCAGTGAGACGTCGCTGACCAACACGCTGCCTCCCTATGGACCGATGAGACATCACTGGATCTCTGGTGGTGATTATTCCTGCCTTGTAAACCACTTGCTAGGATTTCTCTCTTTACTATTGCTAACTTCCCCAACTTCTCCACATTTTTTGGTAGCTTAGAATTTGTGATAAACCACTTGGTCTTGTTTGTTTCCTTAATCTTCCACTGGGTGTATATATGTCAAACGATTGCCTCCAATAATTGGATCATGACAGATGGCTACAGTATAATTTGATAAATATTCAGATGACTTTAATGACAAAACACACCCAAAAGTGTCAGAACTACATGGCTAGGTTTGAGAGACAGTGGAGCAGGGACTTCTGATGCCTCCAGCAAGTCAGGCTGGCCCCCCATCAGAGGTAGGCACCCTGAGATTCGCACTCACTGGCAGCAGCCCTTTCCTCCTGGGTTTTTGCCACAG
Organism: Odontophorus gujanensis; assembly: GCA_013399175.1. Taxonomy (NCBI): domain Eukaryota; kingdom Metazoa; phylum Chordata; class Aves; order Galliformes; family Odontophoridae; genus Odontophorus; species Odontophorus gujanensis. The sequence goes on from VXAB01000741.1 coordinate 14,852, forward strand.
CGCTTCCCTTCCCTAAGTATTATTGAAGTCCCAGTTGCAGCCTTGTCTCTTTATCCCAAACAGTGGGTGCATGCTCTCTTCAGGAAGCACTTTCCAATTGAAAAAACAATGCAGCTTTCTAGAAACTTCTTCAGTTCCCCCTTCTCCCCTTCTAGAGGAAAGGGGAGAGAAGAGGCCATATTTTTATTATTTTTGTAGAAGTTATTCATAGTTCTATCATCCCTCTCTTTAAAACTGAGATCTGCTGGATTCTCCTGTTCTCCAGAGAAACTGCAGTAACCTGCAAGAACACTGTATCCCTTCTGTTCTTAGATGGCTGCAGAACAGCTCATAAATAAATAAATAAATAAATAAATAAATAAATAAATAAATAAATAAATAAATAAATAAA
>VXAB01000741.1:15263-26771 GCA_013399175.1 Odontophorus gujanensis
AAATAAATAAATAAATAAATAAAATAAAGAAACAGGCAACAAAGAAGAGAGGAAATCAGAAAACTATAGAACAGAGCACAAAATCTCCAATTGTCCATAAAATTTGTTCCATTCAGATAAAATCATGTCAAGCAACCTTACAACAAATGCTAGGTGAATATTTGTCCTATATTCATGCTTTTTTATGCAACTTTAGACAGCTCTGTAATATTTCTTGAAGATGAATCTGTCCCTTGAAGATGACATTACTCTTAAGACATACTTTGAAATTTTCTTAATGTATGTTTACCACAAAATACAGTGTAATTCAGAATTATCAAATGTATTTTTTATTACGTAGCATAAAGCAGATAATAATTTCAGAACAGATTATGATTTCAAATCAGGACTCTATTAGGGAATATATAATCATAGCATTTAGGCATTCCAGATTATTATCATATAGTATTTTAGGCATTTTTCTTGAAAATGGTGACTGTAATAACACCATCTATGTCCCTTACATACCAGCAGTAGACACACTTCCTGCGACTTTACTCAGGCCCTAGGCAGCATTAATTGAAATATGAGCTGCAGACAGAGTTAATACAGTTGAAATATGAATGCTACCAATTTGCAGTCAACATTTGAAAAAGCTTATAGCTCTTGCTTTAAAGAATGTGTGCAGCAGAAATTTGTCATGCATTATCTCATCTACTAAAATAGCATGCTTTGTATACTCTCAGTTGAACTGCTGCAACTTGCAGGGCAACTCAGGCATCATAAACATATACAATTACATAACTTACCTGTACAAATAATAGCAAAATATTTTCCTATTCCTAGTTTAGGTTAAATCCACGTTTTAATAAGGGCAAACAATGTAATACAACACCACTACAAAGGCCTGGAAGCTATAGGACACCTACTGGGCCAATAGATTATTAGTTAATAATAGTTAAGCTACTGAGCTAGTAGAGCTCAGTAATAGTAGTAGAGCTACTGAGATAGATGATAATTAGAATTACAGTGAAGCACAGTAACAGAATCCAAGTAAGCAGCTGAAGGACCTCAGATCATGTGATAAGAGTAGAAAGTACTCTCATGCTATGAAACCAATTTCTTCCTCTAAACAAAGCACATTAACAGCCAGTCATCATTACTTTCTGCAGATGATCATTTCTCTGTAAGAATCTCTCTAAAGCCAATAGTTCATGGTCCTGTTCACTTTCACTGTTAGATGTCCTTAAAGGGGATGTGACAGAGAACATCTCATCTGTGAGCATGCTCCTGTTTAATATCTCATTTTCAGGTAATAATTGCTTTCTGAATATAGCTGATTTCCCTATCTTTGATATGATATTATCAGAAAGCAGTAGTTGTGAGCTGCATGCACTCCCTTGAGAGATATAAATTTTTAAAATGCAAAGAAACATGCTGAAGCTTGTGACTGGTTTCTTGGTTGTTGGTAGAAGCCATTCCCTACTGACAGTCAGAGAAAAGGGACTGAATCATGAAATAAGGGCAGCTGGTAGATATATATAACTTTTATTCTTTCTTCTTTTTGTGTAGATTCTTTACAGTTATGTGCACTACAGTTTGTTGTTTTTTTCATCTATTTAATAATATATATATATATATGTCTGACTAAAATATCTAACAACAGAAAATGAAGTACCACATATTGAGGAATTAGTTTATTTTCAACATATACACACAAAAAGACCAAAACTTTTATTAAAAGAGATTAATATTGAATTACTGATAATATAATTAAATTATACATAAAAATATAGTATCAATCTTTAGTATTCTTATTATAAATAAATAACATAGTACATAATGTAAATATATAATATGTACTATGACTGTAATGATAATAGTGAACAATGGACTTTAAAGGATCTTTGGTTTCAAACCCAGTTCTGTTTCCTGGGTAAATCTTGCGTTCACATTCTAATCTTGAGGTATATTGAGAACATTTAATCCTAGTATATGACACTCACTGGGCTTGTCATGTGTGTAACTCATTCACAACACACTAACTGCAGCTCCAGTGGCAGTTTCAAGGGGACACACTCCTTCTCTCTAGATATTAGAGAAATTAACCTGGCTAAAGAACCATGAATGCATTACATATCCTCCTATCTTACAATGCAATTATGGAACAGAGAAATTGCAAATACGAACCACAAGAAAAAATTAGATCAACTTCATAAGCACTATCTCCTTGTTTTCTGATAAGCAATTTGGTGTCCCATAAGTATATAGTATAAAATTTCAGTGGATTTAATCTAATGTTTAGCTGTGATTGTTGCAAGGTCCCACCTGGCTTCTTCTATCTGGGAGTTATCAGAAATTGGTGCTTATGTGTCATAATCTAGTTCTCATCAGGATTTTGCAGAGGTGTTGGGTGGGGAAGAAAGTATTCAAAGGATATTCCTGGACTCTAGCAAGATGGGAAATATTGCAAATAAAAACCACCTTTTGGAACTATTCAGGGAAAATATTCATGTCTCAGAGGATGCTTACAGAGGATTTAAGAGGATGGTCCTCCCTTTTATGAACATGAAATGTCATTCAGCTCCAAGTTCTGCTTTTAACCACTGGCTGTGCTGGACAACATTAATATTTCATAAACAAATACAAGGGTATTGAAACTCATCTAGAAGAAAAGAAAAAAAAATTATATTAAGTCAGAACTATGCCCCATTGTATTCTGGGTAACATGTTCCAACAAATCTGTGAAAGTTAACATCCATTGACCCAATGAACTATCTCTCATCAACAAGGAATGCCCTTACAGAAAACAGTTCATTATCTTTCTTTCTAGAAGCATTAGATCCCTGTACATGCAGCCCCTAATGGCCCAAATCCTGCATTGTGTCATATTCCATCAGGAGCCAGTGTGCAAATAACATATTTCCATTTTTAAAGTCTGAAAAATGTCACAAAAAGCTTTTGGCATTTACATGACTCAGACAATCACACTTACTCTAATTCTCTCTGCAGATAATTCCTAATGTTCAGTATGTAATCACAGCAGGATACCAGGAATAACTATTAAAGTAAAAACTAAAGTTCTGCAGCATAGCCATTAAAGTACATCAGACTACAAAAAGAAAGCATTTTAAATGATGCTATTGACAGCTACTGCTTAATAACGTGAAAATCAAAATGGAATGCACTTAAACAACAAATAGTCTTGATATATACAAGGACTAATTCACAAAATTTTATACCTGTAACTAGGCACAAATTAATGCATCTGCATTAATGAAATTTTCACCTGTGCCTTTGTGAAAAAGAAAACCAGCATAAATAGTTCTGGCTTTTTTTTCGTACAGCATTTCTTTATCACATTCAAAAAAGGTGCAATAACTTGCATTTTATTCCCCGATCCTATATAATAAGTAAATTAGCAATATAACATTTTCATATCTTAATCTGATATGAAAACAACATATTATGTGTTTGTATGTGTTGTTTTAAAACCAGACCCACAATGGCCCCCCATAATGACAGTACAAAATGAGACCCCAAGAGCTGGAATTCTGTCCTGATGGCATAGAAAGAGAGTAAGAAAAAATTGTCATTAGAAGGACAAAGAACAAGAAAAAGGGAGTTGCTGTCAGAGTGCTAACAAGAAAAGATCAATTCAAACAAAGATGTAGTTTTCCATATAGGATGAAAAAATACCAAATGAAACATAGTCATCTAGTTAGTGAAGAATTTGTAGGTACTACTGTTCTCTCATCTTTATTTCTAGGAAAAAAATAAAGTAGAAAAATAAGGAAGTATCTGAAGCAGGATGCAAAAAGAGTGAAGAAGTGTAGCGTGGGTGGGAGTGTGGGTGTATGTCTGCACATGCATTGAAGAGATGAAAAGACTAGCATAAACTCACAGTTGTATTGCCATTATTAACTGTCATCAAAACAGCAGACATACTTCAGAGAAAGCAGAGAACAGTTCTCCATTGCTCAGCTTGCCTCAAGCATCTTTTATGATTCTCCAGTATGATTCTGCTGCTATATGTTTTTCTGATAAAAGGTCAGAAGGTAAGGTCAATGAATTGTAAGACTAGTGTTCTGGATCTTTATGCTAGGGACTGATGAGCATGCTTTTAATTTAAGATACAAAAGGACTTGAGAGTATTTTGAAAACCCAAAGTTTAGTTCAGATGACCCAGTCAGAAAAGCTACATCATTTTGAAAAGGGACTGATGAGATTTTTAGGTGAGGTCTTCTTTAGGTATGTAAGAGATTCAAGGCACCAACCAATTAACTTTACAAAAGCTAGCCAGTGTGGAAGAAGCAATAAAGACACAAGGAAATAATTTCCCCAGTGATTATTCTGAACATTTTCTTTGAAGATTAAGAGTTGACTATTGGCATACCTACTGTTAGCCACTGGTGATGATGTATGTATACAGAACAGAAAAGTAATTTTATTACTCAGTGTATTTGGGAATGGTTATCACAAGCTGCAAAATGAAAGCAGAAGTGAGAAACTGATTAAAGATCCCAGATGTCAAAATAGTAAATGAACATCAACAATTCATTTGGTAGCCATTCTTTAGCACTCATCATTCACCAGCATTCGATGTTTCATTCTTGGTCTCTCTGAAGGAGATCCAAACAGAACTTGCACTAGTGACCAGTGTCATGAATATTATAGAGGAAATCTGAAACTGTAATTCTAGTGTTCCAATGGAATTTAGAGATTTACATGTTAAAACTCTTTCTCTTCTATTCTCGTTTTAAATGGAAAACTTTTGGGAAGAGGTGAACAGTGAGAAAAAAGAATGAAATAATAAGAGAATAAGACAATAATAAGAGAAATACTTCAGCATTATAAAATATTTAGCAATGGTAGCACGTTGTAAATGTAAACAATGCTTCAGAAACTCTGGAAAGACAGGTACAAGATGGAGGTTTGTAAGTGTGTATAGTGCAGTCAATATACGTGTTTCCTCTTGTTCTGACAGTTAACTCCCAAGCTTTGTTTTGTAGCGTCAGTAGTAAAGGTAGGAAAAAGCTGTTGTGTTATGATATTGATTTGACCAAAAGAAAACAAATTTCTAATTTCTTTTTTCATTTGAAGGACTTAAATCACATTAAAAGGATAATAGTTTTGTTATTTTTTTGCTGCTAGAGAATAAGACCATAAAACCTAAAAATGTTGTATTTTATGCTACCTGTATTGTTGGAAAGGTATAAAAAGAGGCATATATTTGACTGAGAATTATACCTCAGAATAAAACACTTGTCAAGACAGAGATCTTCCCAGATTTATGAGACTATTACAGTCCTTTACATGATAGCCATCTTGTGAAAACATTCAGAAAGAAGCAACAGTGCAAATATAAGGCTTCAGTATACTTGCTTACTCTTGCAAAAATATGCTACATAGTCTGTGTCTTAGAGTCAAGACTTCCTGACCTGGACATCAACCTTCAAAAGCATACTTACCCTTGTGTCCAGAAGGCTAAAAATGAATAAAGCAAAGAGGAATGTTTTTTGTCACGAAGTTGAATTACTGAATTCAGTAAAAAGCCTATGATGTAGTTAGATTTGTGTGATTTCCTGAGTGTTAAAAAAGCTGTGCATAAAAATAGGTCAGTTTCCAAGACGGCACTTAATCACATGTTAGTAAATGTCAATAGGGGAAAAAGCTACAGCAATTCACACTAACCTACTAACTATAGAAAATGTACAACTGAACAAAATCAAGCATAAAAAATGTCAAGTTTTGTATCCACAAAAAGACTAATTTTACAGAATAGAATAAGGATTTTGATGTAATTCTTGCTTTGCTTTACTGTTGAGAAACTTGTTACAGACAGTCCTCAAAACACTTTTTATTGATGGAATTAACAAAAGTAAATTCAGAGCCCATTCTAAAATAAAAGGAACCGCTGAAGCTTGTGCTAACTGGGACAAGCATCAACTAAATAAATGAATATATATTTACTCACAAGTGAGCATTCTGTCAGTACTCATAATATAGCATAACCGTAGATGTAAAATCAGAAACACATACTGAATTTGTTTATTGTCAGAGGTAAGTTACATACATTTTTGTTCTATAGAACAATAATAATTATTTAATTGTAGCTAACTGTTATTTAAGGCATAGTGCCTTGAAATAGCATGGCTCAACGACACAGAAGTCTAAACAGATCAATCACCCAGAATGATTTATAGCTAGGCTGGTAAAGATTTTAAGTGGAGAAAAACAAGTCAATTGGTCTGTATTTCTTGAGGCAAATAATCTCATGAGTTTGCAGAAAGCAGAGAGAACACAGGGGATTGCATCAACTTTATGATTCAGTTTCAGCCATATGTGATTATATGTTATCTTTCTACCAGAAGGTTCGATCTTTAAAAATTAAAATCCATGCATATTTTTACACACATTAATCTTTCTAGCCAAATGTAGTGCAAAATTAATAGGAGAACAGATAATCTAGGACACCAGCAACAGGCTTCTACAAATTCTGGACATAAAAAAAAAAAAAAACTAAAGGAGAAGAAATGAGGTTTGTAACTTGTAGTAAGATAGTTACAACACTTGTCTCTCTTCATTTTATATACCTAGGAAAGGAGGTTCTTGTACACTTGATATCATCTACTTACCTTGGAGTGTAAAGCCATCCAAATTCATCTAAGTAGTAAAAAGTTGGAAAATAATGAATGCCCTGGAGTCATATGGTACTGGGCACCTTGATAGAACATAACAAGGGATTCATATTCCAGAATCCCTGGGAAGAAAATGGCAGGGAACAAGCATTCTATTTCTATCTACTCAGCCTGACTATACAGCAAACATGTTCTTACAACACAGATATGGAATATGTGTCAGGAAGAAGGTGAAGAATAACAACACTATGAAACACATTAGACTTAAATATGTACAACAACAGATGCCATTAGACCCAAAATACATGCAAGAAGCTGTTAAAAAATATCATGTTATAAAACATCCACTATTCCCTCCAAATTCAGGGACAAGCTGTTCAAATTATATCATCTGAACAGTTCAGCAAAATCAGATCCTAATCGTGAATGCAGCCCAGTCAGACTCAACTTCATCCCTAGAAAGATGATAGAACAACTTGTTCTGGATACTGTCTCCAAGCAATTGGAAGAGAAGGAAGTTATCAGGAATAGACAAGATGAATTCACTAAGGGGAAATCCAGTTTGACCAACTTGGTAGCCTTCTATGGTGTCGTCAATGGTTGGGTAGATGAGGGGAGAGCAGCGCTCACTGTGTACCTTGACTTCAGCAAGGTCTTTGACAGCAACTCCCACAACATGCTTGTTATGAAACTTTGAAAGCACGGGATAGATGAGTGGACAGTGAGGTGGACTGAGAACTGGCAGACCAACAGAGCTCAGATGGTTGTCATAAGTAGCACAGAGTTTAATCAGAGGCCTGTAACTAGCAGTATTCCTGATGTGTCAGTGCTGGGTCTGGTCTTGTTCGGCATATTCATCAATGACCTAAATGAAAGGATAGGATCAACCCACAGCACATTTGCTGATGATGCAAACCTGGAAGGAGTAGCTGCCACACCTGAAGGCTGTGCTACCATTTGTGGACAAAATAAATAGTTGGGCAGGGAGAAACCCAATGAGGCTTATAAAAAGCAAGTGTAGAGTCATGCATCCGAGGAGGAATAACCACATACATCAGTATAGGCTGGGAAATGACCTGCTGGAGGGAAGTTCCCCACAGAAGGACCTGGATGTTCTCATGGACTACATGTTGGTCATGGGCCAGTGGTGTGCCCTTGTGGCCAAGAAAGTCAATGGTATCATGGGATGCATTATAAGGAGTGTGGCCAACAGGTCAGGAGAGGTGACTCTCCCCCTCTATTCTGCCCTGGTGAGGCCACATTTAGACTACTGTGTCCAGTTCTGGGATCCTCAGTCAAAAAAAGACAGAGATCTCCTGGAAGGAGTCCAGCATTGGGCAGCAGAGATGATAAAGGGCCTGGAGCATCTCCCTCACGAGGAAAGGCTGAGTAACCTGGGTCTGAGGGGGCCTGATAAATATCTGTAAATATCTCAAGGGAGGTGGGAAGCAGATGAATGAGACCAGGCAGTTCTTAAGGATGCACAGCAATAGGACAAGGAACAATGGCCTAAAATTTGTATGTAGATATTCCATACAGACTTGTGAAAGAACTTTTTTACAGTAAGGGTGCTATAACAATGAAACAAGTTGCCCAGAGAGGCTGTGAAATCTTCTTCTATGGAGAAATTCAAGAATGGCTATCTATACAGAGACTGATTTAGCAGAGGGGTTGGATTCAAGGATCTCTTGAGGCCTTGTAAAATCCCTGCAGTTCTGTGATTCTGTGTCTAATACTCAGTATCAGTGACAAGGTCAGGACTAGATGAAAAACAAATCATGACAGAGAAAATGAACACAGTAACTGTCCTTGGGGTATGAGGCAGGCTGGGGTGCAAAGGTGTGGGCTTTAGTTTGGTTTGTTTTCTGTTTTTTTTTAAACAAGCAACAGGTTTATATGAGAAAGATTTAAAAAAAACAATTGATTATGTTTCCAACATACATATGGGAAAAATGATAATCGGGTATACCAAATTATTACTTGTCTCAGGGTAACAATTTCAGTTGGTCTTCCCTTCTCACATTCTGTGACTGGCAGTTTTTAAATTGATTGCAACTGTATATCATGCATAAAAGACAATAGAAAAATAAAAGCATACAAACGTGTTCCTAGCTAAAGAGTTTGACCACACTGTCATTCAAAAAAAAAAAAAAAGAGCAATATACAGCTTGAATGTCCTAAGGGCTTCAAGGAATATGTCATTTTTCACTCCTCAAGACAGAGAAACTATAACTCACAGTTTAATGCAAGACACTCGCAGGCTTTCACACATGATATTTGGCACAACATCCTAAAATATTGGTTTTGTCTATTTTTACTGTCAGGTTGCCAAGAATGAAATTCTTTTTACAACACAAAATTTAAGAGTTGATAATATATTTTTTTCTCAGTTTGATGTCTTCAGCTTCTGACAGTGGCTTTAATTTATTATAACGGTTTCAAGGAGCTACATCTTAACACTGAATGCCATAAGTTAGCACTAGACACAGAAGCCTGCCAACTCTAATTCACTGAGAATTAGATGAGAGCACTTTTTTATGCTGCCATGGAGATGCTTGTGTTCTGAAAATAAAATAACTCCAGATTTTGTGATTGTTAGGCAAGTTTTTAATCAACCTGTTTTTGTTCAAAGAGCATAGGTGACTTTTAGAATAGAATAGGGCAGCTTCATTGTCCCAAGGAGAGTACTCCCTTTTAGTGTAATGGATTGTGAAGGATTTTGAGAAAAGCTTGCAGTCATTGTGTTGAAAGCCATTTAAAACAGTGAGTAAGCACGGGGAAGGTGGAAGAAATGGAAGGGGAAGAGGAAGGAGAAGGGGAGGGGGAAGGTGAGGGGGAAGGGGAGGGAGAAGGGAAAGGGAAAGGGAAAGGGAAAGGGAAAGGGAAAGGGAAAGGGAAAGGGAAAGGGAAAGGGAAAGGGAAAATCTGTGTCACCAAGGAAAAAACAAACACAGAACGCTTTACTTTGAAATATCAGTTTACCAAGGTTGTGTTTTTCCTACTCTTTGGGACAAGAACATGAGACAAAGAGTCACTGAAGGAAATAGTCAGAAACATGGAGAAGAAAATGATGCCAGTTAGGCAAATGATTCTACAAATAATATCAGTATGGGCCATGCATTGCATTATCTTTGCAAGACTCTTGTGTGGATGGAAAGTTGACAACTTTCTTCTCTATTTATTTGGCACTTGTGAAGTTACATCTGAAGTGTTCTGAGCAGTTCTGGGATCTCCAGCACAGGAAGTATATTGGCTTACTGAAGCAAGACAGTGGAGATACAGAGGCATTTGGAGTCAGATTGTATGATGCAGGATGAGAAACTGAGGGAACTGCAATTTTTACCTTGGAGACAAAAAGAGTAAAGAGGACAATATTGCCTTCAAGAGCTACCTAATGGAACAACACACCTCTTCCAATAATCACTAGAAGAATAGAAGGCAAACAGCTATAAATTAACATTAAAAAAAAACAAAAGACTCATGAGAAAATTAGCAAACATAAAAGACATTCTCAGTCAAGTGCACAATATACAATGTGTCCAACTATATGGAAACTCCCCAGTCTAATGTCAATCTCAGTGAGTTTTATGATATGTCCAAATCAAATCAGGACTTATTTTCTTAGTAGGCAGAAAATTATGACAGATGCCTATTCTGGTTTCATGGAAGCAGATTCTTTGATATCAAGGCTGAAATATTTAAAAGACAGTAAATGTGCTGTCTTCATAGCCCTCTGAAAGAGAATCCTGTTTCTCATTTCATTTTCCAGTTGCACTGACAGAGTTATTTTTATTTCAGGTGGCCCAGCTGTTCAACAGTCTTCCTCCTAAACTGTTCAATATCTATAATTATCCATCCTTTCCCAGTATAATGATTGCCCAAGTGTTCCGATTTCAGCTAAGATGATGTTAATAGCACACCAAGGTTTTTGTTACTGAGTGATGGGTGTGCACCTTAGGGCTGGGCCATGCCAAGCTGCTCAGCAAGGAAGAGTCACCACCATCATGAAACAGGAGCAGGGGGCAGGTTGGAGCAAAAATATGTGCCCTAAATTAGGCAATGTGTTTATTCCATACCACATGACATCATACAAAAGGCTACAAATCCATGGGGAGCTTGCTAGAGGAGGTCGCTGATCAGGAATAAACTGGGTGTTGATATGCAATTGGTGAGATGTTATGTTGTTAGTGGGGCATTGGGCAGTGAGCAGTTGTATTGTTAGCTGGTCAGCAGGCGGCAAGTAATTACACTGTGGCTATATATACATATATTGCATTTTTGCTTCTATTTTCCTTTTCCGTCTTTGTAAATAATGTTTACCTTATCCCAGAATTTCTGTTTGGTTTCCAGTTCTCTTTTTCATCCCATATGGGTGATACTGAGTGAACAGCTCTGTGGTGCTGACCTGCCTGGCAGCTTAAATCACAACAATTGTTTTTTGCACCCAATGTGAAGCTCAAAATGTGGAGATAACAGCAAATCTGACCAGAGCATGTTAAAACAAAACTGGTGTAAGTGTTGTAACAATTTAATAACTGCTAGTCGTCATGTCATTTTTATTATCTGAGTTCTTTCAGATTTTTTCATTTGACTATATTATTTAATACTTTACTTGCTGCACATGATCCCTGTTGCACCATTTACCATCTCTAGGGGACAGATTAAGGCTATTATTTTTCTGTATAATGTAACAGAAAACTAATCTGGTACTTGTATTTCTTATTGCGGTCATCTTCATACTTCAGGAAACACATCTTTGAAAGTATTAATGATTTTGCTCTTTACTTTGTCTCTTTGAGTGCCAAGCTATGGAGGAGACGAGGGAGAACATTCACACCAGTATGTTCCTATTGCTAGATTTTGTTTAAGATTAAACAACTATTTAAGA
>VXAB01000741.1:26922-37667 GCA_013399175.1 Odontophorus gujanensis
TAAAAAAAAAAAAGGCAACATTCTAATGAGATATTAATGATGTTAAATCAGTGAGGCTGAATTGAACACTGAAGCAGATACAACCAACAAACTGAAATACCAGTCCTAAAAGACATTAAAAACTTGAGAAGAAAAAGCCCAAGACAGATAATTTTAGCTGGCCTTACTTCTTAAAGGAGTTTCAACTAAATGATTCTTAAATATTGAATACATTTAAATTTATTTACACCTTTATGTATACTATGTATTTATATAATTTATAAATACATTTATTTTATTTTATTTTATTTATTCTATAAATTAACATTAAAAAAAAACAAAAGACTCATGAGAAAATTAGCAAACATAAAAGACATTCTCAGTCAAGTGCACAATATACAATGTGTCCAACTATATGGAAACTCCCCAGTCTAATGTCAATCTCAGTGAGTTTTATGATATGTCCAAATCAAATCAGGACTTATTTTCTTAGTAGGCAGAAAATTATGACAGATGCCTATTCTGGTTTCATGGAAGCAGATTCTTTGATATCAAGGCTGAAATATTTAAAAGACAGTAAATGTGCTGTCTTCATAGCCCTCTGAAAGAGAATCCTGTTTCTCATTTCATTTTCCAGTTGCACTGACAGAGTTATTTTTATTTCAGGTGGCCCAGCTGTTCAACAGTCTTCCTCCTAAACTGTTCAATATCTATAATTATCCATCCTTTCCCAGTATAATGATTGCCCAAGTGTTCCGATTTCAGCTAAGATGATGTTAATAGCACACCAAGGTTTTTGTTACTGAGTGATGGGTGTGCACCTTAGGGCTGGGCCATGCCAAGCTGCTCAGCAAGGAAGAGTCACCACCATCATGAAACAGGAGCAGGGGGCAGGTTGGAGCAAAAATATGTGCCCTAAATTAGGCAATGTGTTTATTCCATACCACATGACATCATACAAAAGGCTACAAATCCATGGGGAGCTTGCTAGAGGAGGTCGCTGATCAGGAATAAACTGGGTGTTGATATGCAATTGGTGAGATGTTATGTTGTTAGTGGGGCATTGGGCAGTGAGCAGTTGTATTGTTAGCTGGTCAGCAGGCGGCAAGTAATTACACTGTGGCTATATATACATATATTGCATTTTTGCTTCTATTTTCCTTTTCCGTCTTTGTAAATAATGTTTACCTTATCCCAGAATTTCTGTTTGGTTTCCAGTTCTCTTTTTCATCCCATATGGGTGATACTGAGTGAACAGCTCTGTGGTGCTGACCTGCCTGGCAGCTTAAATCACAACAATTGTTTTTTGCACCCAATGTGAAGCTCAAAATGTGGAGATAACAGCAAATCTGACCAGAGCATGTTAAAACAAAACTGGTGTAAGTGTTGTAACAATTTAATAACTGCTAGTCGTCATGTCATTTTTATTATCTGAGTTCTTTCAGATTTTTTCATTTGACTATATTATTTAATACTTTACTTGCTGCACATGATCCCTGTTGCACCATTTACCATCTCTAGGGGACAGATTAAGGCTATTATTTTTCTGTATAATGTAACAGAAAACTAATCTGGTACTTGTATTTCTTATTGCGGTCATCTTCATACTTCAGGAAACACATCTTTGAAAGTATTAATGATTTTGCTCTTTACTTTGTCTCTTTGAGTGCCAAGCTATGGAGGAGACGAGGGAGAACATTCACACCAGTATGTTCCTATTGCTAGATTTTGTTTAAGATTAAACAACTATTTAAGAATATCACTAATGGATCTGCCCCAAGGTTGGATAGTTCTGAGTGGCAGGAACCTAAAATAGTGGGCAGCACCAATGTTCTGAAACTTCAACCCTGAAGAAGTGCAGAATTTTGGAAAAACTAGTAAAATATTCGAAAAAGTGTGCTGTCATCTTGGCAGTTCTACAGAAACACAAATCACTGCAATGTGCTGGGGCCTAAAGATGCTCATCAAGTCCTGTTCAACACTACTCATCCCCCTAAAGAGAAGGAGATTTCATGCTGATGACGAGGTGATAGGCCCCACAATCACTTCAGTCCCTGCAATAGTTGCTCAAGCCCCTGTTACACACTTTGCAGTTCAGTCAACAGACATCAGAGAACAAGTCTGTGCCAGTAACAGTCATCCCTATACACAAGACAAAAAAATAAAAAATAAAAAAATGGCTATGAAAGTCAGCTCGTTATTGAGGAAAGAAACTGCTACTAAGATCAGGGTGGAAGAAGAAATGGGGATGAAGAATGGGAGGAGTAAAAGGGAGAACTAATAAGGAGGCAATAACTGTCTGGCTCCTAAGCATGCGTGAGCTGCAAGATATATGAAAAGACTTCAGTAGTCATTCAAATGAGCATATCGTCACCTGGCTGCTCTGAAGCTGTGATAATGGAGTCAGTAGCCTGCACATAGTGGGCAGCAAACTAGGCAACTGAGATATACTTCTAGGCAAGAGGACATTGATAAATAATTGGAAAAGGGACACAGTTCTTCACTTTATGAATTGAGGACCTCCTCAGCTGTGAAGGAAAAATCTTCGAGGAAGATCAGATCCGTTAATCAGACAAGTGAAGCACCATGAACAAAAATATACAATAACTGCAGATATTAGATATGCTGGAGGAGCTACACAATATTGACTAGGATGATGATGTAATCCTGATGACTTCAAGTGCCTAAGACCTACTTGGCAGATATTTATACAGAGTACGCCATTATCATATGCCAACACATTAGCAGTAATGGCATGGAAAGTTGAAATAAAAACAGTGGTGGATGAAGTAATTAGTGTATATAGACAGTATGAGGAAAAAAATGTCTTTGTCCCCATTGGCTTGTGTCTCCCAGTATATCCAAACTGCAGGATGAAAGGAAGGATCATAGGTCTGTCAAAAAGGACTTTGGGGTAGTGGTGGATGGAAAGCTGGATGTGAGACAGAAATGTGCCCCTGTAAACCAGAAACCCAACTGTATCCTGGGCTGCACCAACATGGCCAGAAGGTCAAGAGAGGTGATCCTGCCGCACTACTCTGCTTTGGTGAGACCTCACCTGGAGTTCCCCATACAGGAGAGACATGGAGCTTGTCCAGAGGAGGGCCACAAAAATGGTCCAAGGGGTAAAACACATCTCCAATAAAGACAGGCTGAGAGTTCTAGGCTGTTCAGCCTGGAAAAAAGAAAAATTGGGGAAGATTTGATAGTACCTTTCACTGTCTAAGAAGGAGCTTACAGAAGGAAGGAGGCATTCCTTTTATTACTGTCTGTTGTAGTAGGAGATGGGAAATGGTTTCAAACTAGAACAGGGGAGATTTAGATTGGACATAAGGAAAAATATTTGTAAGATGAAGGTTGTGAAGCACTGGAACAGATTGTCCAGAGTGATAGCATATGTCCTGTATGAGGAGACAGTAAAGGTTGGGATGGATCATGTTCTGAGCAATCTGATCTNCCGTTCTGTTTTGTGGCTGTTAACTGAAGAACAACAGGTGTCAGTGCTAACACAACGGTGCACCAGAGTCAATACTGGGATTGTATTATTACCAATAATGATTCCCATCCATAAGAAGACCTTCAACTGAAGAGCAAAGGAGTTACCAGCAAGACTCACTCACTCTATAACAGTCCCATATGGCCAGTATGAAAGTCCAAACGGACTCCAATGGAGGCTAACAACTTGCAGTCACAACTCAGAGACCAATTAGAAATCAGTCTGCAGATGGTGAAACATGTTGCTAGCAGGGTATCCATCAACAAACAGTTGTGTTGTGAGCTGAGTGTCAGGCAGTGGGTGGCAAGCAATTGCATTGTGGATATATATGTGTGTGTGTGTATAGTTATTGTTAACATCACTTTTTTTATTATTTTTTCTTCTGTTTTCCTTTTCTGTCTTAGTAAATCATTTTTATCTCAGCCTACAAGTTCTATTTTGTTTCCAATTCTCTCCCTCGACCCATCTGGGGAGAGGACTGTGCAGTGTTTAGTTGCCTGCCAGGTTAAACCACAATATCTAAGCTTTTATGAATGACTCACACAGAAGGAACAGCAAGTACGTGCATTCATTTATTGTGCTTTATGAAGAACCACTTCGTCAGCTGTTGACATAAAGCGCTTGTGACAACCTGTTAGAAAATGAAATTCACCCAACAAAGCTCACAGAAAAAAGACTATCAAAATAGTCATCAAGAAGGAGGGAAAAGAAAAAAATAAATAAAAATAAATTAAAAAAAATACTTTTGGAATTCTTTCATATATTTCAAGGCATAGCAATCTCTGTTCAAATTTATATGTCATGGGATACATGAGCATAGTGTCACTCAAGCACAGGAAATGGCGCAGAGGTGCAAAGTAAGTTTCATGTTTCCACTTGGAAACCTTTTTTTTCGTACTTGGTTGCCTTTTTTGGCGAAGGGATATAGAGGGAGAAAGATTTAACTGAGAAAACTTGAAAGCACAGCAGCAAAGTTGTGAAATAGGCCCCTGTCTGAGAACTACAGAAAATGTTTCCCTGCACCACAGTACATCAGCTGTGGCTGTTCCAGAACAGTACTTTGCTTACTTAAAACAGGTGGATTTATGGCTGCACCAAGTTCCCTGCCCTTCCCTGATTTCCTTCTCTATCTGAAATCATAGAGGCCACAGAAGTCCTCAGACTAAATTATAGATGTGAACAGTCACTGAACAAGTCTTAGGATCCTTTGACTACACAGAGCATCTCTTACTACCTAAGACAGACAAGTAGAGCGACATGGGCCCCTTGAATCACAAAGTGGTTCTCAGTAGAGCTTTAAATATTTTTCACATACAATACAGTATTTTTACATGAATTCTCTCTTTACATTCTTTATGTCTTTGTTAATTTATATTTTTCCTTGTAGTATTCTGATTACTGTATAGATTTAGAAGGATGATGAGCATTCAGACCAGTTAACATTGTATATGTCTGATACCTTTCAAATTTTTTTCTTAGTCTTCCCTCTGTCTTAATACCATAGTCATAGTAAATGTGTGATATCATGTTCACTTCCATTCACCTCCATGGCCACTTGAAGTGAAGCTTTACAAAAAGTTATGCTTCAAAGACTTCAACTATCACATTCTCACTATAATAAATTAATATTAGATTCCATGTACACAGTACTAATCACTTCTACATCAGCTCTGAAAAAGAACTGTGTGGTATTTTAAAGACATTTTAGCATACTCTACTAGAATGTTTAATCAAAAATAACATTCATTAGGAAGGAAAAATAAAATAATAATAAGACTTTTTTTCCTTTAAATTGCTACACTGCATACTGGCATAGAACAACTTGGTAAACCACAATTATTTTGTTTTGATTTTCATTTTAGCAACATAAAAAGAGCATGGAAGGCATTTATTTATTCTCACACATTAGCTGAGACAGATAAGTAATTGTCTGCCTATACAGAACTGATCTGTATCTACCAATCTTCATGTAATATACAAATCTAATCAGGCTGCATGCCAGTAGTTGGAAAATGCTACAGACCACTACTATAATATTACATCAATACCGATATAATAAAGTTATAAAGTCATATCAATACAAATATAGTTTTTTTCTGAAACCACACAGATGTATGCTCCAGGACTCCAATAAATTGTATTTCAGACAGTTTGAGTAAACTCCAGTGTCACAGTCCTACCAGACATATATGTTGTTTCACAAACGTATTGAAATCAAAGGGGAAAATATTTGGACCACATCATAAAGCTGTCATTCACTTTTGTCTGACAGTATCTTTTCAAGAGAATTCCACACACAAATCAGTAAGAAACTTCAAAATATTAGCAGAGCGCCTTACAGTGGACCACATTGCCTAGTGTCTACTCTAGGTTATACCTAAGTTAAATCAGTTCTGTTAACTTCCTTAAATAATGAGCAAATCACTTACATCTGTGAGAAGAAAGGGAAATTTAAAGCAAGACTTAGTTCATCATTTTGAAATAACATTAATGCCCACAGCAGCACTTTCAAAGATAAGCAAAATGTATGTTCATCAAAAAACAAAGCAATGTCAAGCAACAGTACATATAAGAAAAGAGCTGGTTCACCTTTCCTCTGATTTCTGACGTGCAGAACACATCAGTGAGAAACACAAAATCCAGGCATAATATAAAATCCTTATTAAACAGTTAATGTCTACGTATTCATAGAATCTTCAAGGAATCTGAATATCTGCATCATTGTAACTAAGCTCTCAATAATTGATTTTCATTTTTCCTATATCATGAACCAGAATTTTCACTGGATTCTATGTTTGTTTATTTTATACTTACAAAACCCCTCCATCCTTCTGTAGTTGCTGTGTTCTCCCATTGCAGTTCAAAACTTGAGTATGTGATCTTCTTTTATTAAAGGAACCTAGATGGTAGAAGATATACAGTTTGTAAAACGTCTGATGAAGTAGTAGAAAATGAAACCTACTCTACATTAGAGAGGATCTGTATTGTATGGAATACGAAATATGTCTTCATGATATATATTCATATACTATGAAATACATAATATATAAGAGAGTGGCTTTTTGTGTCTTTTGTTGTCTTTTGATGTTTTTGCTAGGAGAAGGTCTGGCCTCTTGTGCATGCATTTTATAAACTGGGAATGGAAGGGAAATATATAAACTACAGTTTGCTTCCATTTTTTGTGGTAAAATAAAATAAAATAAAATGTAACATAACTGTTGATGGAATGCCACATGCTTGTTGACAGAGAGTGACAGATGTCTCAGAAATCTAACAACAAAAATGATGGTTCCATGTTTAACAGCCAAAGCACTGGAACAAGCAAATCCACAAAATAAGTCTGCTGTCACTGTTTACCAACTAAAATATTCCAAGGTTTAGAGTCTTCTTCTGACCCATCACAACCACTTTTGTGCAGATAGAAAATAAATGTTACACAGCTATTACACTGAAAAAAAAAAATGGTCTCATTACATCAATTAAAAGCAAAGGTTTTGTTTAAGTGTTCATGGAATGTGAATATGAAAAATCACCTCAGGAAATACACTGAGAAATTCTCTTCCTTAGAAGAGCCTAGTGAACGTCAAATACTCTTGCAGTTCTTTTATATGTTGTAATATTAATTCTCAAATTCTTTTTGTGAAATAGCAGAAAGCAACCAGTCTCCGTTTGCTGTGTGCTCAATGAGCAAGGCTGAGTGCGCACAAAACTGAATGCATTATGTTTGCTGTATGACTAAGAATCGAGTGTTCTGGCATGTACTGGTCATCTGTCTATTGTTCAATCATGCAGAGGATGCTCTTCTTACTCAGGAGACTCATGATGATCACTGGTTGGGCTGCATAAAATTTGGAGATTAAGATATATGGATAGAGTAGTCTTGGATATTGTCTCACTTGCATTACTTTCAGTGAAACGCCAGGAAATCATCATTGACATCACAACGATAATATAGTGTGTGAGAATCAGGAGGAGCTGTTGCTCTTGTTTTTGGTTTCAGACAAGGGATTTCACACAAAAAGAGGTTGACTGGGCTAACAAATGCATTTACATGCTTATTCATCAAATCCTTCAGGGCAGGGTCTACTGAAAAAATACAATTAGGAACATTATAGACGTAATTTTATGCAGTTTTAATTCCATAGTCACTGCTTTCAGTAGCAGAAATAAGATTTTTTCCCCCTTCTTAAATATACAAGTATGTCAGGGCTCTGTTACATTGGAGGGGAAGGTGTAGCACCTCTGTTATTAGGTTCTGAGGAGCATCAAGGTCTTAATTTTAAAACTCTCTTGAGAAACTTCCTGGAAGAAAAGTGTTGGAAATGGAGTTGGTCCAGTTGGGTGACTCACTGCAAAATCAATCTAGGTCATACCCAGTCTCATGCAAAAGGACAGCACGATTTCCATGCATTTATCTATGAAGAAGCAGGCTGAGCTTTAATAACCCATACTTTCAGCCTACATGAACTCCTGCAGCTCTTAATTCAGTGATTGCATTATTAAGAAAAAAAAAAAAAACAATCCATCTTTCCTAATCTGAGAAAATGGTCTCGCTGTCACCAAGCAATAATTTTCACAATACAAATGTGAGATAAGTACAATATATTATTGCTGTTTTACTACCACACTATTTGTGGCAATATTACATCACGTATCAAAGACTGAATATGATTAAAAATAATATATCTAGAAATGGAATTCAAGATCTTTTGGGTACCATTACTGACTAGCAAACTCTTCATGTCCATTCCATTATGAAAATTAAAATCAACATTTTCCTGTTTCAGTAACAAGAGATTATAGAATAATTACGATATCAAGATTTCCCAGCTTGTATTCTTTATGTCTTGAATACATTTCACATTAAATCAGCTTTGCTAGTTTATTCTACAGTCAGTGATCAGTCAGTAATAGACTTTTGCACTAGTGTCTTATGACAAGAGAAATAAGGATAACATTTTAAAACAAGAAAAATAAATATGAGTCTATTAAGCCACAAAAACTGATAAACACAGACGCAGATCTAATATCTGTAAAAATTGATATGAGGTGTCAAACTGATAGAGTTTCTACAAATCTCAGAAAGTACTGTAACTGAAAGGGAATAATTCTGTAAAACTATAAGCCAGCATATTTCTAATACCATAGGCACATAAAGGGCATCTCACACAAATTAGCCCTTTAGGCAACAGCATGATAGTGGTCAACTGAAGAGGTATACATAATAATCATAAATGATTAGATATTTTTGCCATATTTTTACCACAACTTAACACCAGAAAACATTTTTTAGCATGCACTACAGTACAATCTGTCATACTGACAAGTATTTAGATATTATATTGAAACTCCATCATGAAGCAATTTCAATAACATATGTAATATTATTACCTGAGGTTTATTTTCTGGGTCTTCTCTCTTCTGAATTTAGAGAGCATATGACTATACTTTAAGGATGTTTATTTAATTACATGAAATTGAACTAAACGCTTTCAGGGAAAACAGAAGTTTTCTCCATTTGCAAGTGGTGGGGGGGGAGGTGTGAGATGGAAGGAGCAATGAAATTTTAACTGAAATTAAAAGGTGCATTCAGTCATACATAAAGAAATATCAAACGTAACTACCTTAATTATGCAATATGTATGTAGTTTATGTAAGCTCCATAATGTTTGATTTAAGCAAAATATCAACCAGAAACATGTTTTATAAATAAGAGTTTGCTTATGGTTAAATATTAAAAACAAAACATAGAATGCTCAGCTCAAAGAAAAACAAACGCAAAAAATCATACACAAACAAGTGAAAACCAGAAATTATATCACAAAACATTTTTGCATATATTATATGTGTCAGAAAGGCAAAACTGTATTTTGTATACATGTGCAAGAGCATTTATTTTCAATTGGATTTATTAGAAGTACTTGATTTAAAAATATGTTGCCTAGAATCTTATTCTTTTGGAACAAAATCTGTACATGCACAGACATATTGGTATGAGTGTAAAGCATGCTGAGATGTTACATCTGACTTTCTTTATAGTGTTACAAAAATAAGATAGCTAAAACCTAAACAAAATCCTAAACTTCTCTAGAATACTGAAACATAAAAGTCCATGACTTTAGATGCAGAGCACTACAGGCAAAGGTTCATTTTCCACTGCTTTGATCAATATAGGATTTTTTTTGTTTCTGGTTCTTACATTTCAGTTTGGATCAGTGTTCAGTTGGGCTTTTTCTTGCTATCTGTATATATTTGGGAAGGTAAGGGAGACGTTTTTAACCTTCCTGAAAATGTTCTTTGTATGAGAAGCGACATGATGATCTATAGTATGTGAAAAATTCTGGGATTTAGTAACCTGTTTAAAAATGAGCCTGATTTCACAAGCCTTACACAGCACTTCAAAGGGAAGATAACAATATGCTCTTGTACAATTTTTAAAATAAGTCTGCTAATCCCTTTTACTGTAGTATGTGTTAACTCAGAGTGTGGCACTTATTTAGTAACAGAAAAGCACAATGATAACAAGACATCTTCATGAGACTGAATATAGGATTTGCATACCTCATTTAACTTTTTCTAAGGAAAAATGCATATAAAAAAATTTTAGAAATCCACACACTTTCTGCAATATATAAAAAATATGAACTATCTTTTAGCAAAATCTATCTTTAAAATATTCCTAAGGAATGCTTTTCATTTTGTGGATGCATTGTGTTTTCAACACCTACAATTCTGTGATTCTTTGATTATAAAAAGAGAAATGTAAAATGAATTCAGGTATGTTTTAGAGGGAGGTAGTTTCACACATGTGCACCGAAAAAAAATAAAAAATAAAAAATAAACTTTTTTTGTTAATATTTATTCTCTGCCCTGTCCTTCCCTTCAAATTATCCAGAGAATTGCCATAAAGTAAATTATGTCATAAAATAATTATCACATTCATATCTGTTCTGTTGGCCGCTGTATAGAAAAAAATCTTGTTTTTAATGCTGGTATGATGGTCTGATCTCTTCTTTTACTCAATTTGATTGAAAAGTTCTGTTTTATAAATTAAACTTTCTGAAAGAGCCTAACAAGGACATTCCTAAAGGTTTACTCTCATTCCAGTTGACAAGCTATAACATATTTTTACTATAGTGCAAGAGCACATTTCTTGTTCACTGAGGTATTTCCAAGCATTATAACTCATTTTGAGTTCTCTGTTATATCTAGCTTTTCAATATTCCTATCTATAATAGCATGGAGATGTCTTCAGTTTTCCTGAGAAATT
>VXAB01000741.1:38144-51522 GCA_013399175.1 Odontophorus gujanensis
TTGGACTGTAATTTCTGCTGTCTAATTCTCTGCATAATCACAGAACAAAACAGCATCCCTGCTCCAAACAGCTTACAGATAGAGGGCAAGTAGGCACCATGAGACAGACATGAAGTACAAAGGAGATAACAGAAACCTTACTCAAAACACATTTCAAATCTTCTAAGAAGAGATGTGAGAATTGACTGACCTCATAGGTTGCAGTCACCTGCATGCATGTCAAAAGATATGCCATGTAATAAAACTAGTTGAAATTTTGCCCTTTTGTAATTCCATTTTCAATTCCTACACTTCTGTAGATCCGACTTCCCCTTTCAGACTGTCTTCATACATCTGTTACAGAGGTTATAGACATCACCATTCTCCCAGTGGATTTTTCATTATTGCTGGAAAAGTATTGATAATCTCCATCAGTCAGATCTGAAAAATCTTGGTTTATGTTACATCTTCACATTTGAAAAGTCATAGAAATATTGTGTTCCTATAATCTAGATAGTGTGGTGATGTTACAAGTTGAGAACAGCAGTCTGAAACAGAATTATAAAGTCCTCTGCATGATATGAAAGAGACAGGAAGAAGTGTACTGGGGGTCACGGTGGCCATCTTAATGCTTCCATGTTTTCTGATAGTTATCTTGTCTGCCACATGGGCAGAGCCTACTTTTGGCTTCATCAAAGAAACCTACCATTTGTATTGGATTAGTGTCAGGTGACAGAAACTCACACACAGTCAGCTATCAAATAGGAAGAAATACTCACCAATCATGGCCAATCCTGTTTCTTTTAGGTATATTTCAACACATAAAACTTCAGAATTGTATTTATTTTCTTTCTGTGACTTTTATAACTTCCTCTGTTAAATGTAATGGAAGTTATATATATTTAAGTGCAATGTGCAGTGCTTAGAGGGAAGGTCACACTGGTAGGTGCAGAAATTTCTTTTCATTCCATAGTGATGCCTGCCCAGTCTAATACCTTACTCTACAGCATGGTGCTGGTTGATACAAGAAAAAAAATAATAAAAAATGCTAATATATATTTAAAATAATAATAATAACAACAGAAAAAAAGGATAAGTAGTTGGCTTTTTTTTTTTTTACCATTTACATTTACCATAAATATAAAGCTGAAATATTTCTATATATTATTTGCTCCATATGCTTCTACAGCATCTATTCTAAGAGCCTCATTCTGTAGTCACTTCCATGATCTAGCAGATTTTCAATGATTCTGTCTTTATGAGCAAGAGATGAAAGATGAGGCTGCAGCAGAGTGGGAATAACCATTCTTTTACCTGTGCTATGCATCACTTTAACTATCAAGCTCATCTTGTCTTACATTTTTTGCGCTTCTTTCTTTGGTTTCCCTCCGCAATTTTATTTTAAAGTTTAAGAAAGTTTAATAAGTCTTTTCTTCTTGAGTTATTTAATTCAGTAATTTTTCATTCACTCCTTTTGAATCTTTAGTTTTTGATATTGAAGCTTTAGTCTTTATTTTTTTCATTTTCATGTTTGATATTTTCCTTTCTTATATAGTGTTTTAGAGCTAGACAGTTATTTTTAGCAAGGTTAAGCTAGTGTGACTAATATAAGAGAAAGCACAACTGAGTGGGAGCTATCATTGCATTAATTTAATACTTCCTTTCTCTTAATAGAATGCTGACAAGCTCTTTCTCCCCTACTCTTACATATATAATACAATTACCCAATTAATCTCTATTTTATTACAGCACCTCACAAAATGCTTCACCAAAGTGTCTGGGTCCATTTAAACTTTTATTTAGATACTTAGTCTGTTTCTTTATGTGTGTGTGTAAATACTACCATAATTAAGATGTTTTAAATAAATGTTACAGTTTAACCACAGTAGCAGCAGGATTTATGAAAACAAAATGTATATTAATACCATTTAATACTTCACCCTTCATTGCACACCTGCTAGTCTAGACTATCAAATATTACATTCTTTCTAGGAAGCACACTAAATTGTAGAACTTAAATTCACGTGGTGGAGAATGGGGAGTCAAACAAGGTTTGGAAGTGCCAACCACAAAACTGATTCTCTGTAGGTCATGACAGGACACCATCCCACTGTACTAATTGCCTGCCTGCCAAGGACATCCATTGTGATAGGATACCCTACATGCTGTGCCTTTCAGGCAGTGATAGACTTCTCTAGTATGAAGAAAGGAGAGCCTTGAGCCTTGCTTGTACTGCATTATAACTCATAAGAATATGTTTTCATTTATTCATATCTCACTAGAAACAGAAAATATGGCTATATATACAGCAACACTCCTTGTTTTCTTCCATCTAGTGTTCCTTTTGCCTCCTGAATGCAATCTTAGTCCTGCTCAGAGGAAAGAGTGTGCTTACAAATGTTTCTAAAATCACAAAATACAGACACTTCTCTCATTCTGAAAACACTAGCAGGTATGACATGTCAGACAAGTTGATTTGATCTTTTGGAAATAGTTTAGTGTCTAAAATTCTGTTTGCCATATATGAAGAAATGGTCACAGCAGGATATTGAAAACCACAGAGAGCTCTGTAGGAAACATTAGGAAAGAATAGGGCAACTAAATGAACACCCAGGAAAAATAGATACTCTAAAATTGGATCCCTGCTGTATCAACATATTTGGGCAATATTGACAATCTGGGAAACAGTAGATTTCAGGGGCTTTGGTAACCAGAAGTTATATGGAATATTCCTGAAGTCTCTGTTTTTACGCTGGAAATTGCGACACTTTTAAGTATAATAGAAATGACTCTATATTTGCAATATCCAACAAAATCGTTGTCTCAAACAGCATTATCTATTTGGAGTCACAGTAAAAATGCTCAAAGGCAAAACAGTGCAAAAGCCATTTGTTAGCTAGGACTGAAGATTAATCAATGCATTTTTTTTAGTATATGTATATATATATATTTAGTGCTTAAACCTAGTATGACTAAACAGAGTATCTGCTACGCATAATCCCTTATAGAATAAAAGTAAGCTGCATAAACATAAATTAGAAATGAGTTGCATAGGAAAAAATATATAGGATTTTAGTGATCCAATTTCTTTGTGCCAACCTAAGACACTAAAGAGCAGCCTGTTTTCCATGACTGATTAAAATTTAGATTTGCTACATTCTCCAGAACCCAAGATGAAACTTCAGACTTAAGATGTTGAGATCATAAGGAGTCCTTCAACTCTTCAGTTTTTCTAAAGAAATTCTATTTGTTAATGAAATGAAAAATGGTAACTCAAGAGAGTTTTCAGCTGGATAAAAACTTTCCTGTTAATTTCAAGTTCCCACAACAAATGAAAATGAAAACCCTGTTTAAATAACTGTGTGTGAAGTTCTTACTATTCTCTCAAGTGCTGGTTTCGGGGAATATGACACTTACCTAGAAGCAATTTTATTCTAGGAATGTTATAGTTCATTTCATCTTAAATCACTGGGATTTTTTTCATTTTGTGGTGCCTTATTTTATCATGCTATTTACTAAACCTTTTGAGCAACTAAGATCAAATCATGCACACAGATACATGTGCATGTGTGCACACAACTTCCTTGGGGTCTGCTATTCTAGGATAAGCAATCACTGTATCTTATGATTTGCACACAAAAGTAATTGCTCTGAAAAGCTATGAAACCTTGACTTTCACAAGATACACATGAGTACTGTTTCTAAAACATGCATAGTTGACATGAAACAGTCCCAAACCTTGACATGAACAGTAAAAGAAATATCATTTGCCCAAAATGTAAACAGCTGAGGTACATTTACCAGGGTCAGAAAACTTGGGTGCTAATCAATTTGGATTAATGACATACAAATAAGGAGTTGCACTTAAATCAACTATGTTGTCAAAACATTGCACTTTTAATCCCTGGTAAATGATGGGGTTTATAAAAGCAGATTTTTGTGGATAATTGAAGATTATTTAAACATATGTGGAAAGTAGATTGTGTGAATCCAGTGTCGCTAAAATAAACAATATGTCTGTCAGAAGTCTTTGTATTTCTCCATTTCATGTCTGTATATATATATTTACTATAATCAAACTCTATTTTATGTTTAGACTTTTCACATTAAAAAATTCCATACAAGAACTCTGTTTTAAGGTCCTTTCAGTGCATCAGTTCACATTCAGTTGTAAAACAAAACAACTTCCCGATTGAAAGGTCTTTTTTTCACCACTTTTCACTTGTCTCAGATTGGAAATATAGGAAGAGCTCTCTTCAGCTTGTTTGCATGGGTATGTTATTAACATGGTTGTATCTTATTTGAAGCTGAGTGGTGCATCTCCTTGATTTAAAATACATATATTTATTGCTTCCCTATAAAATTTATTTCCAAGCTAGAAGGAAACACAAGTTTCTGATAATTATTAAAAAATTCAAATGCTTCTTCCTTTCTTTTATGAAAAGTGAGTTTCTGCTAATAACATTTTATAACATATGGCCAGTGGCCACGAACTCCATCCTTAGGAACCTTTTGAAGTGCAAGTACTCTAAATGCAAAATTTCTAAACATTTATGATATCAAATAAAGTGATATTAATATTCAAAACTGTAATTTAACATCAAATGTTCATCATCTGACTCTCCTCTCTCTGAATCCATTCCAACAGCCATGTTCAGCTCCCAAAAAGAACACCAAGAGTCACACTGCGATCATTTGGAAAAAGAGCAGATGGCATTTAGGTGCTGATGTGACTGAGATCTTTGTGTACATCTAACAGAGCCATTCCATTCTCCCTGTCCCGTTGTCAGCCAGAATCACAGATAGGAATGAAGCAAATGAGAAGGAAAAATTAAAAATGATGATGACAGATGAGTATAATAACGTGAATAGCCACTACTATTTCAGACAATAGATGCTCTAAATTCTTCCTGCAGTAAAAGTTGGATTGATTTACTGTTTGGAAAAACTGAGAAAATAATTAGTTTCAATTCTTATATTTTCATCGTTTTTAAATGTGTTATGCTACATTTTGCACTGCTAGATCTCAGGCATGTCGATGGTAGTGTAATCCAGGACCTCCATAGAACAGTCAAAAAAATTTACAATTACGGAGCTATGGAGTTACACTCTACAAATTCTTCTAATCTACAAAAGTATGCACATACCTTTGTTTCTGGAAGCATTTCCCAAGCTTAATGAATCCAGACACTGTGGTCTGCCATTAGTAGAAGTCCAAAAGTGAGGGAACCCTTAAAAATTTTAGAAATGCTAGCCTTCATAACAATAAGCTAAACCTCTTTGATTATGTTTGTACTGCATTTATATTTATATTATTTATATTTATATTATTTATATTTATATTTATTTAATCTAACAAACCAGCTTGAAAAGAGTCACTAATTTTCATGTCACTCTGGGTCAAAATCTGTTATCTCTGGAGTGTTCTACATCTCCAAAACCCGAGGAGCCCCTGCTCTGGTTGTCCATCAGTGCTTCACAGCTCTTGGAACACACAGTTCCTTATGCAATTGAGGTAATTGCGCTTAATGGCTGCTGCTCAGCTCCTCTCAGCAGAACGACTCCAAGATAGCTGCTTCAACCCTAAGTACAGAGGAGATGAACCCCTGCAGCAGTAATAGCAGCAGCAGAGCAGCTGAGTTTACACGGGGAGAGGGGAGCAGTAGAAGCTTTTGTGCTTGATTATAAGGGTTCTGTGTTACATTTTTAAAAGCTTCTTGAGTTTCCCCTCCTTTTAAATTCCTCTTTTCCCTACAAGCCCTATTTCTTCACCTCAGTAGCCCAATCCTCTTCTTATTTTTTTTCTTGATATGCAAATTAAGGATTCTTTACTTCCCTCAGACTTATCTACTTCTACCCCACAAGAAGCAAAGTGCAGGTTGTGATTTTAATTGGTTTGTTGTTACTGTCTAAGGTTTATGTTTGCTTGTTGTTGTTGTTTTTTAAGATATAAGAGCTTCTTTATATTAGTATAACTACATCTTCATTAGGATATTAGCGCTTGTCTAACCTATTCTTTTGTTTTATAGACTGTCAGGAAAAATAAATAAATAAAAAACACAAAAACTGTAGGTAGAAAACTCATTTCAGAGACACACAGAATGCCAGATTGGCTGAGGTTGTAAGAGATCTCTGGGTCCATCCAGCCCAGCCCCTGCTCCAGCAGGGTCACCCAGAGCAGCATTTCCAAGACCACATCCAGACTACTTCTGGAAATCTCCAATGAGGAGACTGTACAGCCTCCATCAGCAGCCTGTGCCACTGCTCCACCACCTGCACAGCACAGAATTTTTTTTGATGGTTGTATGAAATCATCTATGCTCTAATTTGTTCCCATTCCCTCTCGAATATGTGAGATTTTTAATATTATGTCCATAAGGTGTTACTAAAATTAATTTCTACCTTATTGCCTTTGCTAAGTGAGTGAATTTACATACGGAGGAGCTAACTACGTTTATTCCAGGGAATAACATATTCGAGAACAGGTGTGTTAGGTTGCAGTGCACTCAGAAAGCATAGGAAGTCTGAAGAACCTCAGAGTTGTCTGGGATACCAGGATCATAGGTTTCTAGCTTCTTTACAGTGATGTTGCTCTCAGACCATATTGCAGAGCAACGTAAAAAAAAAAAAAGTCTATTTTCCAGTACATTAAATTTTAGCTTGCTTTCCCTGTATTCAAACATTACCAATGGCTTCTTTGATATAGCAGTGATACTGTACAGGACAAAAGGAGGTTTTTTTGCTAGTCTAAATCAGAATCTTCTCTCATATTCTTCTCTGTAGTCTGTTAGACTACCCATTCCAACCCAAGCTCCGTCAAATTTTCTTTTTTTAACAAAATTCCTTTGTATTACTCAGAAAATGTCAATCCAACTTATATTCAAAAAATATCTGCTAAGTCATGGAGTTCAAATAGCCACGTGGCTCATATCTTAATTTGAATACTCAAATGTTTGCTAGCATGATTTTTTACAGTTTTCAAACTAATAAATCCTAGTCAGGTTATTTATTTATATATATATATATTTACATCTATCGGTGTATCCGAAACTCCTTCTAGATATTTTTGAAATTGTTCTTCATTACTTAAACTGCCTCCTGGAAGACTTGATGGCAGGGATTGGTATTATGCTTCCAGTATCTGCTCTTCATGTATCTCCTAGCTACTTTCAAAATAAATACTTAGTTTCAGGACAATTGTGTGTCACAATCCATTATGACATAAAGAGAGGAAGGATAAAACACCTGGAAGTCTGATGAAAGATGAAGGAGATTATGCTTTCGGTGACAAATACCCATGCCCTGCTTCATCTTTCCTCAGCTGACTCCCTATGTTTGCAGTTCAGTCATCCCAAGCTTCCTCATTCTCCAGTGTTCCTTTCATCTGTGTAAAATCATGAACAGTTCTCCTCAGTTCTCAGTTTTCTATTGAAATATTCACTCTATCAACAAATAGAAAGAGCTGCTCCTTGTACCTACCACAATATTTTTTATTTCTGGTAGGTTTGTCTTTGACTGATTTCTCTCGCACTTCACTCTCACTGCTTGACTTTTGAATCTTCTTCTGTCACTCTAACAAATGTGCAGGATACAGGTCTCTTATGCGAACTCAAGGGCTCTTCTTTCAGTCACAAGGTCTATGAGGCATATTTAACTGTGTCCTTAAGAAAGAAACAAGCTGACTGTGTATTATGAATGGAGATTCTTAAAAGAAAAAAAATCTAATCTTATAGATACTGAATTTAGATATCTCTCCTTTTTCCTCATACCCTTGCCTCACCTTCCTTGTTCTGAGTCAGAAAGGACAGCTTCAGAGGGGACACATTAGCACAGCATTTTTCTGGCAAATTCAGCAGCTGTGTCTCTTGTTATTTAAAATCTCTTCATTTTCTTCTATCTCTTTTTTTTTTTTTAAATAAGACATATTCCATACCAGCAACATAACCAGAAGGT
The DNA here is from genome assembly GCA_013399175.1 of Odontophorus gujanensis. NCBI lineage: Eukaryota > Metazoa > Chordata > Aves > Galliformes > Odontophoridae > Odontophorus > Odontophorus gujanensis. The sequence continues at coordinate 46,077 of VXAB01000741.1, forward strand.
CAAATTCCTTGATTTTAGAAAAGCACATCCATATTCTGTAATATAAATCTTAGATTATCATAAATACTAACAACTGCATGATGGAGGGGTTTGGTTATCCACAGTGTTTCATCTCCACTTTGCTGGATTTTGTGATTTGCATTGGGGTGGAGAGTCTCAGCTAACTTCAGAGAATTTCTGAAAATAAATAGGTAAAAAAAAAGGCAAGCACAAATATGATTCTCTCAGGCATTTCCAGACATAATGCTGGAGAGCAGAAAAACATATTTCAGTTGCTAATAGAAAGATAGACCTGGAGAGTGCTAGGATTTCTCAGTCGGGATGCATCCATGTAACAAATTGCATCACTAGGCGAGGTCATCCACGGTAGCTCTGAGGGTGCTAGCTGGAGGCAAGCAGCTTCATTAGAGGGGACTGTGGGGACTAATGAGCTTCTCCCAGGGCTCAGCACTGATGCAAGGCTGTGGCTACCAGAGATCTAGCCAGCTCCTCTGGGATGCTACTATGGGGTACTACATTGCACTGCACTGTTGTGAGGCTCTGCTCTTCAGCTAACTGAGTGAGGAAATAAAATGTGAGAGGCAAGCATTCAGAACACAACAATTTGTAATAAGACAGCCACTCAGCTGACCAGCCCAATCCCACACAGAGGTCTGCCTGCAATGTATAATGTAGTCATGTTTAAAAGGCTGCAAGTTTACCAGCTATAGAAGAGATGTTAGCATTTAATACTCATACCACGCTACAAAGATCTGAATATGTACATCTGTAGAGTGATCTAGAGACTAAGAAATACTGTTCAGATCTTTACTCTCTCTTTTCTACAGAAGTTCTTTATAGAAGTTGGTTACAAGTGTCAGTAAAGAAAACACACGTTAAAACACACTGATGGCATTACAATCCTTTGCTATGTCATAGAAAAAAAAAAAAAAAGACGTAATATAGGTCCAATCCTCCTTGCACTTATGCAAGAATTGCCATCATATTAATCCTCACATTCACCTTGGAGACAAATGAGTACAGGACACTGAATAATATTGAGGGAGCAATTTACGCAACAGGGGGGAAAAAAAAAAGAAAAAAAGACTAAAATGTAAAGTAAAACATGTTTTACAGACAATAACAATCTATCAGTGTGTGAGCTATGATACACCTGTTACATGAAGAGATATTTCTTCTTCAAGGCCTGTTGTTTACCCACATTGTTTTATCTAAAATGGAAAGAGATGGATTTGAAGGGTGAACTCTTCCATGGATACGGATTTGGGTGGAGGGTTGCAGCCAGAGTTGTGGCCAAGAGCTCTTGGACTAAGTGGAGGCTCTTGATTAATGGTGTTCCCCAGGGGTCTCCCTTGAGACCAGTGCCCTTCAACATTGCCTAAGACTGGCAAGAAGCATCACAGATCAACATGAATCAACCAACATCACTCTGTGGATAATTTTACAATTGAAAGCATCTCTTTGGTGTTGTTTGCCTTTGAATGGGGGGGCCCAAGATTATTGGATAAAGACTTGGCCTGGGAGCAAATGAAACAAGTATGATAAAGAAGACTGGAAGGTGACACCATTATACTCTGCGAAGGCAAGCTGCAAGCTGGCATCTCCCTGCTTCCTCTAACCTGCTGACATAAATTTGCAAGGCCTGCAAGGCAGGAACAAAGGAGTTCCTGCTGAGATTTCAAAGTCAAAAGCTGTCACTCCAGAAGAATTTGCTTGATCACTTTGGACTATTAGTAAGAGCTTGAACTGTCACTATTTGCAGTCATCAACTGAACAACACAACCTCCAATGATCCATCACTACCAAAGATCAGCACCTGACACCAAAATATCACTGGCGCAAGGAACAGTGAACCACTTTGCTTTGCTGTTCTTGTGTATCTATCTGTCTTCCTTACCCCATTTTCTATCTTTTATCTTAAACTTATTTTATTATTTTACTCTTTCTAGTAGGCATTGACTAAAATTGTCTTACCTGTAATGCTTATTTATCATACTTAGCCAATTTTACCTCCAAGTATTTGTTAGTTATTGTTAGGAAAGATCTCAAGAAATTGATGTGTGTTATTCCTCTGAGTCTTGGATGATTCCATCGTGGTAATTAGCCCTGATGAGTAGGGGAGGCATGACTCAGGAGGTAGGAGAAGATTCACCTCCCTCAAAATCCACTGAGTGGGAAGAGCCAAACATCTTTATCATTGACATAAACAGTGGAATTGAGTGTACTCTCAGCAAGTTTGCAGACAGTACCAAGCTGAGCTGTGCAGTCAATACAAAAGAAAGAAGAGATGCTATCCAAAGGGACCTGGACAGACTTGAAAAGTGGGCCCACACGAACGTAATGAGCTTTAACAAAACCAAGATCAAGGCAGTCTTAGACATGTGTACAGACTGGACAATAAACTTACGGAGAGCAGCTCTCCAGAGAAAGACTTGAGGGTCCTGGTGGATGAAAAGCTGGATGTGAGCCAGTAGTGTGTGCAGACCAGTATTCCAAAGGTATCCTGGGCTGAATCAAAAGAAGGGTGACAAGCAGGGTGAGGGAGGTGATTGTCCCCCTCTAGTCCACACTTTTGAGGCCCTTATCTGAAATGCAATGTCTGGATCTGTGGTTCCCAGCACAAGAAATATAGAACTTTTAGAGCAGGTCCAGAGGAGGGCCACAAAGTTGGTCAGAGGGCTGGAACACCTATCCTACAAAAACAGGTTAAGGAAGCTGGACTTGTTCAGACTTCTTCACCAGACATAATGAATTTACACAAACCTTGGTTAAAGTCTGTCTTAATTTGTAACAAAATAATGAACACAGTAGATTTATGTTTTCTTATTTTTAAGAATGTTTTGGAGATCTGTAGTTCTCATCTATCTTAGATTATTAAGATACACCATTTGTAAGCAACCTGAGACCATAGCACCTGTAGCATAAATAGTGTACAGAAATACACCTCTGTTAGTCATTTCAATGTCTGTGTCTCATTGCAAAAATAAACTTTCTCAGGTAAAAGCAACTGAGGACTTTTAACTGGCATTTTTGGGCAGTACTGGAGGCAGTAGGAATGCATTCCCATAGAATTAACCTTACTATTTTATTTGCATTACAGTTATGTCTAGAAGTGCTTTCTGGAAGTTACTTTAGTCTAAATAGAGATCTAGAATTTCACCTGTGTTATTTCTGCTGTTATTAGACTGAATTAAAAACAAAACAAACATACTTACTGAAATCACATGAACATGTAAACAGTTCCAGCATCAAGTTACTATGTCCAAGCATGTGTTTCAATTTTCGAACAGAGGCAGATCAAATAAAAAATATTACAAGAGAAGAATTCAGTGCCAAGTGGAAAGAAGGAGGCATTAAACTACAGCCAAATTCTCTCTTGCATACTTTAATCTGTAGTTCTGATCCATAAACATGGACAAATCTACACTGAAATCCACAGGCCACCTCACACTACTTAAGAATTGCTGGGAAGTTTGCTGTTGATATTGAAGCCCAAGATAGCAAGAAATACACTCCATATGATTTTCAACCTGCTACATTATGGAATTACTTTTGAGCATGCATGTGTGTGTATACATAATTACATATATGAATAAATAAGCATATACAAGTGCTTATATAGATGTGTACTTTTAATTTCTTAGTATAAGCTAAGACATCTCCAATAGAGTTACATAAAACTCTGCAAATTACAGTTAATGTACAAGCTTGTTTGGCTCCTTTTTATTATGGAGATGAAAAGAAGCATCAAGGACACAGTACCACTCTTTGTCACAGTCAAGAAATCTTCAGCTGAGGAAAATTCCAGAGCTTAACCTTTCCTGTGAAAGAGGTTCTATTAGAAGAACAAACTAATAGCATCTGATTCACTTCTAAATGAATCATTCAATTATGCCACCAGCATCAAGGAAACAGAATGGTTCACGGAGTAAGGATAGTCTTTACCATCAGATGCACTTTAAAAGCAGATAAAATCAGTCACTTGAGAACTTTAAACAAAGAGGAGAGATTTATTATAGCACTCAGAGGAGCATATCTTCAAATGCAACTATGATGAGCTATTCCACACTCCAACTTCTGATTTAGACATAGCAACATTCCTCTCAAATAAAAAAAAAAAAAAAAAAGGAGGAGAAAAAAATATTCTTCACTCCCTGCATTGGACAAAATGCTTTTTAGTGGTGATTTTTGGTGTTTTAGATTTTCACAACAAACACACATGCACAAAAGAAAAGGTTAAGACTGAAAATAAAAATAAAATAAAATACAATAAAAACCTGAATGAAATACTTGCCTGCAGGAAAGCACAAATCTTTCACAGCTAAAGACCTGTATCAGTAGTCCATGTATGAGCACAGCAAGTATTAAAGCAAATCAGTGCATTGTCATCATGGGGAATTAAGAACTGAAATGTGAAAAGGAAAAAAAAATAATGCTAATTGGAATGCATGGAGTCAAATCCTACCTCTTACTGTTTGAACCCCTCAAAGACAGAGAGAGAAATGCAGGATCCTGCTCCTGAGGCTGTGAACCAAGAACAGACCAGAAGTTTTGCTCAAATTTTGCATCAAACATCCATCCTATTTCAAAGATTTCCATGCCCCTGGCTACCCAAAGCATATGGGGCTGGCACCTGGATAATCACCACACTCCTAGGCTGGCAGTGAGGAAATGGCAAGCTCCCCCATGACTGATTGACACTCAACCATGTCAGGGAGTCTGATCATCCATATGTTTCTCGAGTGGAAAGGGAACAAAAGCAAAGACCTATTTCTGCCTGCAAATCCCACATAATTCTAAGGTTTAGTACTTCAGTTTAGCAATCTTTGCATCTACAATTATACTACAAAAGAGCAAATGTGTTAGTTATGGCAATTTCATTCTAGCATTTTAAGTCACGTGTTGTTTGTGTGGGTGATTTTAAGTCTGCACACTTGTATGCAAACAAAACAAAGAAGGACCTGAACACCTGCCAAACTGAAAAGGAAATAAACACAGAGAGTGAAATGATTTTCTTCAGACATGTAAGAAACAATTAAAAGAAGAAAGATTAATGCCCAAAAGTACAAGAAAGAAGTTAGCCGTTACTGAATCACACTGGGACTTGGATCACATTAAAGGATCTTTTCAGCTGTGTACAACCCCTTATATGATGCAAGCAATTTTCAAGTAAAACATTTAGTCCTCTTGCTTAGGGAAACAGTGCCAGTATAACTGTGCTCATCATAAGACTAACATGGGTAATTCTTCACTTGCAGAGTATTTGAAGAGGAAGCAGAAGCTTAAATAGGATTTCAGCAGAGGTCAGGGTCTCTTCACTGAGGTTAATTTTATCCCTATGCCTGTGCATATTCACACTGAAAGCAGAAATTGACAGGAAACTCAGTAAAGGCTTTCATTGCCATTGCAGGGTCTCATTCATATCCAAGAGTGAGAACACAAAGCA
>VXAB01000741.1:51555-96141 GCA_013399175.1 Odontophorus gujanensis
AAAAAAAAAAAAAAAAATCAACAAGAAACAACAAAAAGATCTGATTCTTCATATCATGGGAAGGGAGAAAGTGAGAAGTATTGCATAACAAGCAATCAAGATGAGATAGTAGCACAATTTGGGGCTTTTCTGGTGGATCTTATATTATCCTATGCACTTCCTTTTTTCCTTAGACTTCTTTTCTTGGCTCCCTAGTCTATGTTTTCACAAAATTTGAAACCATCGGGTTTGTTCACAAGCCTCCTCCCTCATTAGGAGGCCAGAGAGAGAATTATCACACTACCTGCTGACTCTACTTTTCTGCTGCATCAGAAAAATCAGATGAGAACTATCATCTAGATGTGGGAAATTGTATTTAGTGGGAATGAACAAGCCTCAACAGTTTATTTCTCCATTTCAACACTAAACTCCTTTACTTCTTCATTTCAACACTAAACTTCTCCTTTCTTGGCAATAGATACTCCTTAATCACCTTTAATGCAAAATATAACCACCGCGGACTAATCAGATGTATGTATGATTCAGCAAGAGAAATTAAGAAGCCCACCTATAACATGAAACAGATACAAGACATCTCAGCCTTGACTGATGAAGTAGGAAAGAGTTTTCTCATAAGTAGAGAAAAAAAAAAGAGTCCTGTTTCCTCCTTTTACAAATAAGTAGTAGTCAGTGTTAGTCAGGCAATAGGATAAAATAATCCCTCCAAGGACTTCATAGAGAATGTTTCAGGAATTTACATTTTACCTCAAAACCCCACACAGAGCTCTACCTCATATTGGCAGTAAGCACTCTGACTTTCTGTCCAAGGAAAATATTTCAGCTGGGAATATGTGAATGGTTTTTGTATACACAAATATAGACCAAATTTCTGTCTCCTATCTAAGAACAGATGTTATCCCACTGTGTCTAGAGGCAAAAAAAAAAAAGAGACAGAAAAAGAAGCAAAAATTGACAAGAATAATTTTCCCCTAAATTGCAAAGGTTAGTCCTTCACCTCTGTAAATAGGTTGCATTTTTGTCAGTATACTCTTACAACTCTATGTCCTGCATGAATCCCACTAGGATTTTAAACACCTAGTGCTGTATTGAAAAATTTTGAATTACATTAATATTTTCCCTGAAAAGCTGTGTATTTAAAAGCTAACTACCATGAAGCAAACCTGAAGTTCAGCATGTAAAGATGCCAAAAAGACATTTATTCTGTAATTAAAAATAATAAATAAATAAAAAGGAATTATCAGGATCCGGTCCCCAAATAATTCTGCTTCATTTTATCACATATATAAATATTTACTTTTCTCTTTTGTTAAATTGTCTAAAAGTTGTCTAAAAGTGTTTCTTTCATTATTATGGGAAAAGATCCATCTCTATTTCTAAATGCAAAAACACATCAGGACTATATACAGTTTAAAACTGGTGGAAATGTGAACATAAAAATACAAACTCTCACACTCCCTTAAAGCTCCTAGTATTAAAGCAAAGGCATGTTTAATAAGGAGAAATTTCAAGCAGGTAAAATACTGTTCCTCATTCTCATTAGGGTGTGGTGAAAAATTATTCTTGTGTAGAAAGTACTTTGAGATCTTTACATGAAAGGGATTACTTTGGTTAATAGCAAAGTATTATTATTGTTATTAAAATAAATTGGAGACAGAGAACATCATAAATGTTTCCCTGTAGGTTAAATCTGAGAACTGGTCCCTGCTGCACTGTAGCTCAGGTTTAACCTTTACAGCATCGACATCACATGCATCTCATTACACTGCAGAGATAAGGTTCCCCAGGGCCTCCAGCCTCCCAGTCATGGCCTGGACAGCTAGTTGACAGCCAGAATGCTGTAATTGTCACTGAACCTGTAAGGTAATTTTAGATTATGGAAGGAAACAAATAATAAGTCCACAATCATAGTTTGCCTTTTGGTATAAATGTATATATTTTTAAGGACACACAATTGTACGTAAACAGTGTGGATCAAATGCAAACCTTTAAGTTTTGAAGGCCATACTTATGCGATATAATTATGACCCTAAAATGGGTATCTATCCATAAAAAACTACTGGCCTTAAAAAGCTTCATTGTGAAGGTATAAAATGAAGGAGTAGACTTGCCAGTGTTCTCTCTGTTCCTTGCTATTGTTTTCTGTACTAACAACAATTGTTAAAATGCCAGCTCTGAAGAAGCATCCTCCTTGTAATCACAAAACAAACACAGCGCAGCGTAAGTACATTCTTGCTAAACTTTCAGCAGGGTTCTCTGGCAGAAGCCTGACAGGCTTGTGCTGTTCATGAATTTGCTGTTTCAAAAATCAGGCAGTATGAGGTCATAGGTGAATATACCAATTTATGTCACATTCTGTAAACTGATGTCCGACTGGACTGTGGTCTTTGAGAAGTTGGAAATATAAATGCCAGTCAATAGTCAAAAAAACTTGCTTGGAAAGGCATTAGCTGGGTTTGGGAGTAGAAAAGAGAATTCAGCTGAAAAGAATCAAGGCAAAAATGACAAAGTGCTTCACTTATAAGAACTGATACTTTTTGTCTTTGATTTAGGTGTCAAAAACAGAGGGAGGTTTATAAAGTTGTTATTATTGATGTTTTAAAATTTTAAAGCTTTAAAAATTGTGTAAAGTTCCCAATAAAATTCATTTTGTATTGTTCTCATAAGAGTTCTTTAGAAAGGTAGCTTGGCAAACTGTATCCTCTTGTGAACACCTGTGAACTGTTGAGTTTAATTGGGCAACAGCTGGTGCTGATTGTGGGTTTTCTTGCTGTATCTCATTACTGGTTTCCCCTTTGCTCTTTCCTGAATCAGTGTTGCTGGTGTGTGCTGCTTAAGGGACCCCAGCAGAAATAGGTAAAGGTAGTGATTGACAGTGCTTTTTGGTGTAATCTTTGTACTAGTGAGCTTATAGTACAGCAGATGTGTGATATATGCAGGTGGTGGTCCGGGGATATTGCATGTTGACTGGTAGTCTTTCATTCTCCATCTAGGCATCAAGTTTTTCTGCAGAGATTAGGAGAAGCTCTGATTTAAAGCTATTTATGGACTAAAAACTCTGAAAAAAAATAGCACCCATAAAGACCTTGTCATTTTACAGTAGAATATATTCCTTGCTTCCCACTTCAATAAAATTTTAAGGAAGTAATCATGTTCATCTTACTGTACTACCTTGCTAAGCATTCTCAGGACAAAGTTGCTGATCCTGAGAGCCAAATTACCATCTTTTGCAACTTTTAGGAGAATTAGGAGTTCAGAGAGAAGACAATCTCAGTGCTGACCTTGCCAAAAGCAGAGGCTTTCAGAGTGCACAAAGCAGAAAAGTAAATGGCAGATGAAAAATGAGTTTTTCTAGAAAAGAGCAATGAAAGAAAGAAAAGGAAAATACCCTCTGCAGTGAAATTATCTGTCAATTGCAAAATAGGAACATAATTCTGAGAATGGCTGATATTGGTAACAGAAGAAGAGCATTAAATATATATTTGGAAGAGAAGTTACTTACTATTGAATTGAGTGAGATCAAAACTAGACTGAAACTAGTTAAAAAAATTTTTCAAAGTGGAGAAGATGTTCACGCATTTGCCCAATCCAAGGAGAGGAAACAGTATTAAAAAGAATTAGGTTCTTCACCTAGTCCTGTTTTAAAATTAAAATTAAAAAATAAAATAAAAATAAAAAAAGGAACAACACCTGAGCTCTCAGTTACAGTGCTTTGAAATTGTTTCTATAATGAGCACTCATTTTAGTGTGAGCAGATAGCAAGTTTATATACAGGTCAATGTAGCTTAAATACTGCATATATTTAATTGATATTTATTAACTAGAAAGCTTTCCATTTGTGAAACATTATCATGTAATATGAATATATTATCACCTTAAAATTTACATTTATCTACCTCAGTATAATATCATAACCATATGAAGTGATTAAATAAATACATATTTTTTGAAATCTAAACAGAGTTTAAAAGCGTTTACAGTTAAGCTCCTTTTACTTTTCTTCTTTTTAATAAGAATAGGAAAAGGAAATACAGGAAAGAAAAAAGATAGTAATGGTGTCTGCAGCAAGTGAAAATAGGTTTTAATAACAGAGATACCACTCTGGAATATGCTTTCTACTTCATTGATAACCGAAGTGGCATGATTTAGTCCTTCTACTCTGAGCTGGTGTAGTATCTCCCCAAGTGGTATATGACAGACATATATTTGGAACTATATTATTTTTTCATAGCAATTGAAATATTAAATATATAAATATACTCAGAAAAACTCATACCTATGAGAGTACAGGATAATTATGAATATTTATAATCCTGAATTATGAAATGTTGGAGTTATATCAATTTGCATTACCATTGATGCATTTGGGCTTTAGATTTACCTATTAGTGGTCTTAGAAATCTAATTAATAGAGGTCCCCTTAGCAATGTGGTTCTACTAATTCTGCAACCATTGCATTAGGAAGCATGAAGGTGTCCTGAGACAATTTTAAGCTAGAGTAGTGTCCCTGTGCCTCTTACAATAAGTAAAATATACTTATTGTAAAACTGTGTTTCATGTCTTATTAATGCAGTATTATCATTGTTATTACCCTCAGAAGAGAATTTCTGTGTATACATAATGCCTAAATAATGACAAAATAATTGATTTACTAGTCCTCAGTAAGTTACAAAACATAGTTATACTGGCTTGTCTGAAGAAATACATCCTAACTCAAAGATCACAATCTTCATACTGAATTAGATAAACATTAAAGTCAAGTTCACAGTGTTTTTACCAAGTTACAAAACTTGCAGCTAATTTAGGATGTAACATTTTGTTACTACAGTTTAGTTTGACTGTTGCCCTCCTAGAGCTTTTACCTCAGCATGAAGTGGCAGCCAGGTTTTATGTTTAATAAGTACTCACTGATTAACTTCCCACTCATTAGATAGCTATTCCAAAACAGAAAGTTCACACATCCCATCTCTGTCAGAACCACTCGTTGTCCTAAGTCAGATGCAATGACATACCCATGACAACCTCTCTCTGCTCTGCTCAATGGTTAGCTCAGAAGAGGAAATAACATATCTCTATTCAAAAGGTGATAAAAGATTCTGGTTGTGATAAAAACAGACAGAATATTAACCAAGACTCAGAAATTATGTTTTTAAGCACCAGGTAAAATATTCAGGGATTGTAACATAATAATAATAATAATAAATAATAATAATAATAATAAATCTAGATACAATTCCTGAAGTTTGCAACAATAAAATTAACGTATCTTTCCTAAGCTTGGTTGCAAATAAGAGGCATGCCCCTAAGCAGCTTACAGCATTATTAAATAGAATCAGATGATGGCAAGATATCTGTTTCATCATACGTTTACCTGAATGTTACAGCTGTAATTTACATCAGAACAAATACCGTATTTCCAAAGGCTATAGATTTTTACATCAAAGGATAGATTCTTGGCAGAAACAACTAGTCATTTAGAGCAATAATGCCACAAATGCAGAAATACTAGTTAGTTATGTTCAGAGAAAGAATGCAAATGACAGTAAAACCTACCAGAGCTTGACAAACAACTTGTGCCTCTCACACGAACCATACCAGACTTAGCCACTCAAAAGATTTTCTTCAAGCCCTCATGAACCATTATGAATATTATCAATAGATATTTATGTGAGATTAATGTAAAACATGCACACACTACTGACAAATTCCTGTGTTTATTACAATCAAAGGACAAAGATGGAAATGACTCTAGAAAAAGAAACAAATAACTGTCTATTATAGGCAGCCTTTAACCTATGTTAGTCTACATGATGTGCCTAAAGTGAAACCTGGCCCAACTAATTTTAGGTATAGGTTTGTTCAAGAAAAAATTTATGTCTGGAAAGAATCTAACTTTGTCCCCATGATGAGATAGATCAGTTCAAAATTTATGCCATCATTTTGTAGCTCTCTTCTTGCCTTGGGGGATCTCCAACTCTGAGATGTGTCTTTAAGTATATTTAAGTATCATTTAATGTGTATGTCCATAAAATATGTAGCATTTACAATCTACTATATAGATTGTCTTTACATACAACGTAGATGAATCTAGAATCTTTAAATATAACCTAGATGAATAGTCTCAAAGATGAATAATCTCTTCCTGACACGAGGAAATGACACAGAGATAATCACTGAGCAAGCAAAGATAATTACCTGCAACACGAATCTTTCTCATGCATACACACCGATAGGCAGAAAAACATATATAAGTAGTTCAGGAACCTGTCAGGCTGGATGAAAGGACACTCATATTTTTGGAGATGTCAGCAGACATCTGCAGAAATTGGGAACAGGGCCTACCAGAGACATCAGCTGAGCAGATGATCCTGGACAGTGCTGCCATGGCCAAATCCATAAGTCTTGGCATTCAGTACAGTTAATTACCAGCAGCATGACACTGCACTGATGAGAGCTACACAGTTTACAAACGCAGTACTAGTTTAGCTATGTTCCTTCAGGTCTCCCTCCACCAGGCTCCATTGTGAAATGTCCCAAGCTTGTACCTACACTCTATACCAGGTCCAGTAAATATTGAGACAGGTACATTCAGTAGCTCAACAAATTTCTAGTTGAATGATGAGCACTGAATATTATGCTCAAACCAGCTACCAAAGCCAGTGTTTTTGAATAATTAAGAAAGGACTACACAACAGGATGATAAGGTCAACTGCGCTCAGGAATTCATCTCATTGGTTACCATGCCCATGCCACAGTTACTGTGACAGTAAAACTAATAAATGTCATGAAGATGAAAAATACGAAGTATACAGCNCAGTGAAATGTGTCCTCGGCCTCAACTGGCAAAGTCACAAACTGTAATTTCTCAAGCATCATATCTGTTATCAACTACTGTTTCAATTACTTTGGCAATTAGAGTGCTTGATGTTCAAACTAAGGAGGGGGGGAGGGGGGGAGGGGGGGAGAGAGAAAAAAAGTCATTTTTATTTTATATACAGCTTCCCGTTTTGATCATATACCATTCTCCATATTTACTGTTAAATCACTTCAAAACAAAACATCACAAAATTCATAGTAGGTCACAGCAGATGTAATTTTCTTCCCATTTCTCATGGGCAACTGAGGACACGGTCAGCTTCTTTTCCCTTTTCTCACTCTCTAATTCTTCTCTTTTATTTCTCTTTATGCCTTTGTTGTTTTTCCTGGATATTCTAGCAGCAGCCTCAGGAAAGTGAAGTTGAAAAAGTGAGCCTTAGAGTTTGTTCTGAAGGCAGTGAGGTTTGTGTTCGTTCTTATTGCCTCCAAAAATGAGACGCAAACGGCTTGCGTTGGTGCCAAGAAAGCCTCATCTCCAGCTCTCATGAGCTTCACCCTTGAGCTGACAAGCTCACAGTTTCCAAGGGAACATGGTTGTCAAAGGATGTCATCAATACAAAGATAGAGGTCCTCTCAGGGAAATCTTGAACAATGCTCACCAGAGGTTCTGAAGATTATTAATGGAACCTTGAGTTTGATCCAATATATTTATGAATTCATAATAAATTTATTAAATATATTAATACATAAAATTTTCTTTCGGCTAAAGACTGTAAATGGACTTGTAGAATTGAAACAGAAGAAAAAATGTACTGACTGACACTGACTATGCCTAACTCATTGGAGTATTATTATTTAGTTTCTATTTTTACTTCTTCACAGGCACTACTCTTTAACATTTAGCTAATTAATGATTTCTCTATGGACAAAGTGGAAAAATCTAGGTATGACATTTCTCTCCCACATTACATCTGTGGAAACTAGTAGGAAAGTCCTGACAAATGGAACTTAGATATTACCTTTTTCCAGATGTCTGTCCTACCACTCTGCCAGAGTTACCAGAAGTAAACATGAGACAGATTCTCAGCAGCTGTGGCCTACATCTCCATGTATCAACTTAAACTGAAGTTGAAAGTGGCTAGATTAGTATATCAGGATCTTAAGTGCCAGCAAAATAGCTCAGCACAGATTCCCTCCTGTCTCTCCTACAGGGTAATAATTCCAACAGAGGAAAGTGACAATCATGTATGTACAATGCTCCAGGCCTGATCTGTTAATTTCACATGTAGAGGCGAAAACAAACCACAGTACACAAAACCAGGATTTTTCACATGCATGGTGAAAGAAGTTTAATTTTTAGCTCAGAAATAGCTGATTACTTCTCTGTTGTCTCCCTGAAGAAATTAGTTTTTATGAGCCAGCCAGATAAATCTTTATAGAATCCAACAAATGTAATTATTTATATCATTTAAACTATTACCAGTATCTGTCTTACATATTGACATTTTAACTATTAGAGGCTTTCTAGGCATACTTGCTCAGACAGTCATCAAAATCTAAGTTTTCAGTTGCTTCTAACAAGCAGTCTGACACTCATATTTAACCCTGCATACTTTATTGGATATCTTTAATTTCTGCCTCCTCTTTCATTTAATCTGCTCTAATAAATACACATAATATATAAATATTATTTCATAATACTTACTGATATCTTAGCTCTATTTATGGTAAATCTCGCAGATCTGGTCACTAAATTGTCCAACATTTACTACTTTGGACAATTTTTTTGGACAAACAAAAAAATTTACTAATTTTTTATTATCCTCCTGACCGAAATGGAAATTAAGAACTGTTGTTCTATCACATCCTTGTAAAACAAGTCAATTACTCTTGAGGAAATATGTATCCAATTTGTGCAACTATCATTTATTTTATCACTTTATTGCATGTGTTTATTCCCTCCTGCTCTTGGGTTCCACAATAGAGCCACATTTCCACATACTCTTCTTATGGTTCAACTCCTAACACATCATTTTGAATTCATGAATTTCACTTGAAAATATGGCTTCTCAAACCCACAGTGGAAAACCTCTTTTACTCTCACTGACAGCAGAATACAGCCCAGCAGTGAGGTGGTAATAAGGAATGGTACCATGGATGCAAGGATCACTAATGTACAGGATCACTGACATGCCTTACTCCCAGCCTTGGAAGCAGCAGAAAGCTCTCCAGGGTAATGCTGGAAATGTGTCAAATACAAAGAGTTTTGCTGACTTGCGTTATACTACTAGTTCTTTCATGATTTCTTTAATTTGGCCTCTTCCTGTTCCTTTCTGTGGTGCTGCCGGCATTGCTGTTTCTTGCCCATTTGTCAGCTTTGATGTTTTTAAGGTGTGCAAAGCCAACATTTCAGCAATGCCAAAAAATAATAATAATAAATTTCATCTGGTTATAATTCAAGGAGAGCGTGCACCAGCTTGACTGTCCTTTACCTTAAGGCTACTTGACTACCACAAGGCCAAAATCAGAACTTTATGTGTACGGCAGCTCTACATCAAAGGCTTTGAGGTTGGGCTGATTAACCTCCCTGGAATTTCAGGGCTGTCTCCTGCCCCACAGTCCAAGCAGGACGAGCCTGGGTGGAACAGGTGATTGTTGCCCTCCAGGGATGTGAGTGGGAGAGGCTGAGAAGGCAGACGAGAAAATAGTGCACTCCGCTGCAAGGGCAGTAGAACCACCCAAGAGCACATCATATCTGCTTTACAAGTCAATTGATATCTGGCATTATGAATAATCTTAGTGTCATATTATTCTTCCTTTAATATTTGTCTACAGTGGATGACCCCAAGAGCAAAATTCACAGCTGAGATGGATTCTGGTACTGTGTATTACTTTCTCTTCCCATTTAAGATCTGCAGATATCTAATTATATAGATTGTTTCTGACTCCACTCAGCACCTTTTCACACACCTCTTCCCCTCTTTTTCAAAGTCATCAAGATTATTTTCTTATTACTTCTGCTACTTCCTAAAATCTCTCATTATAAAATTGCTTACATCTGACTCTTGAACTTGAATGTATAGTATCTGTCCTCCAGCTATTCTGGTATGGATTGATAATCATACTGTTTATAACCAGTACACCCCACAGAAACAGCTGATGGACTCAGCTGAACTTTTAATGAAAGAGAAAGGGAATTCTATCTGCCAATTTCCTGCAGATCAATATGACAGTGTAAGAAGCATTAATGGAAAAAGGGACAGGTTAGTATAACATTTGATAAGAAAGAAGCATATTAGTTTACAAAGCTTTAAAAAAATGATAATAAAAAACATGATAGATTTTAGACATCCATATTAATAGCAAGAAATATTGACAGTGATGGAAACCTCTCACAATTATGTACAATATACCTTCGGAGAATGTTTTTGGAAGTAGGCACTTGCAAAACTTTTCCAGAGGTGTAAGAACTTTTCCTAACAAATGTTTAATAAAAACTATTTTGAGAAAACACTCAGAATCATCTAGAGCAATGTAACATTTCTCATTCAGAAAGGTTTGTTTTCTGTCTTTTAAACAAGATGCAAATTTTGACATGCAGCCAATGAAGCAATAAGAGATATTAAAAGATGTCGAAGCTTTCCCTGATTCAAAAGTCATTAGAGGATAATTTGAAGCAGATTTCATAGAGTATGTTTCCTGTTTCTCTCCTCTGAAGAATCATTGCTTACCTCTGAAAAGAAGTGCGGAGAAACCAGGAAGATTTCTCAATAGAACATGTGATAATTGTAAAAAAATTTCTGGCACAGGACCTTGTTTCTGAAAGAAACACAAATAAAAAGATAATGCCTTATCCTCATAACAGATCAAACAGAAGTAAGACATAAAATGATTTCTTTCTTATTTAATAAGCATAAAAATAAATAAGATCTTTCCACGAATTACAAAATGTCTCAAGTTGGAAGGTCCAAGCTCCCTACTCAAGCAGGGAAACACAGCAGGTCACTCAGACCCATGTCCAGACAACTTCTGGAGATCTCAGAGGACAGCACTCCATAGCTTCTTTGGACAATCTATACCAATGTTCTGTCATCCACACAGCAGAACTGCTTCTCATCATTCAGAGGGAATTTCTTATCCTGGCACTGGGCACCAATGAAAGGAGCCTGGCTCTGTCTTCTTTGCACTCTCCCATTGATTACTTACATACACTGATAAGATTACCTCCCTGAGCTTTCTCTTCTCCAGGCTAAGTAGTCCCAGCTCTCTCAGCCTTTCCTCCTAGGAGTGGTGCTCCTGTTCCTACTGGTAGTACAATATTAGATCATTTCTAATATGTCTCTATATCTCTCACAAAGCCAGAAGTCAGTGATTTCAGAATGACTCTCTCTTAACTGTAGGTGGTCAGAGGTAAACTCAGGAAAACAAGAGAATGCTTTGATGTCTAGCTAACAGTCATAGTTGTGCCAGCTAAATTTAGCTGAGCTCTAACTGTTCCTACTGAAACCAGTACCGATGTGGGTTCCCCTCTCTTGCTTCCTATGTGTTCTATGCACTCCATAGGCATGAAGACTGAGATGTCCAAAGCCTTTCATCAGTAGGAGTAGCTGAATGAAAGGATACTCTATCTATTTATTTTACCTGAATTGTCACTGCAAAGTGTTCAGGCCACAGGGTCATATCACATTTAAGCTAGGCAAGGCTGTTAATATTATATAGGACAGGATTGAGCAAAAGATAAAAAGTAAACTGTCTGTAAATAATACAAAATATTTGCAACACCTTCCAAAAATAACAAATAATTACAGAAGTGGGATTTTTTTTTCTGTAATTATTTAAGATAGGTGCTTCTTTATAGCCCTTTCAGGTCTTCATACCAGGATAAACACAGAGAAAAAGACAGTTGTAACGCCATTATCTCAGATAGTCTACTATATAGGTATGCTACTTTAATAGAACATTGTTTCCTTTAAAACAAAGAATGCAGTCCAGGCATATGAGAGAGGCTACAAGCTGTATCACCTGGCAAGAGTAAGAGGACACTAGAGGCTTCAGGCAAATCTCTTACTCAATAAACTTGGCTCCAGACCGAGGATAACATCAAGTGTTTGTTCAGGAGTGGTACACCAGTAAGGGAAACAAGGATGTCAGAAGGGAAGTATCTTGGGAAAACTGATGTGAGCAACCCCATTTCAGAGGCTGAGAAAAAGATAGGGTGGAAGCTCAGAGTAGGAGCCCATCAGAGAGGATGCACAAGCAGTCTCAGAGAGAAGTTCTCAACACCAGTGGTAAAGTCAGGCTTGGTAAATGAGCCAGAGAGTTTCCCCATGAGAAGGAAAAAAGAAAAAGGAAAAAANTGTAATAGCCTTTTGTTTTTTTTTATTTTCACAAGAGTCATGACTTGTGAGCAATAGATCCTATTCCTTGAAGAAAAACCTGTAGATTGAAGCAGGTGTTGGTCTTCCTGTTCTCTTAACATCACTTCACATGGCAACCTTTGAACTGTGCAGACATGAATCTATTTTATCAGTCTCCTCAAATTGTATGCAGAATGCACCCTTCAGCACCACTAGTTTTTAGAAAATGTAATTCTCTTCCTTCATATGGGTCATGATTCTACAGAACATTGAAACTGTGGCACATTATGTTATGATTAATGAAAAGTGAACTTGAAATAGTTACATGATGCAACCGCATTGATACAGAAAAGGAAGAAAAGACATAATGGGGCAGGTAGGAAGAAACGAAATGGTTTGTTTTTACCAGTGGTACAACTGTGGCTCTCACAAGCTCAAGCCAGTCCCCATCTCCCTACATATCATAGAATGAAATCTTTTCCTGTAGAGAAAACCCTAGTAGTGTGCAGGTGAGGGGGCACAAAATGAAGAGGAAAGGTTGCATTAAGTGTACAAAGCAATAGTCACAGTAAGCCAGCTGCCCTCCTTGAAAGCTCCAAATACTGCTGCTCTTGAGAAGTAAGCAGTAGTACACACTGTATATCTAAATTCACAGAAAGAAAACATCAGTAACATCCCTTCCCACTCCTCAAATTTTATACTGTTGTGCCAAACATGTTAGAATGTCTGAGAAAAAAAAAAATACCAAGCAGAACTAAAGCTGGTAAAATTTTCCACACCAATCCTGAAAGGGAGTCTGTGGGGGAGATGATTATTAGAATGAGCTTTATGATCAAAGGACACAGGAGAACTGTTCTGAAGGAAATTTAATTTTGCAAGTTGCTGTCTTGTAGCAATAATCAAAATGACAGCACTGCTGAGAGTTACTCATTTCCTGCAGACTATCTAATTTGTGATTGTGATAGCAATACGTTTCTATAACCAACAATAAAGCATTAGCTAGGATTTTTTTCCTTTAATACTGTCAAAGCAAATAAGTAAGGATTCTACCCTCCACCCCCCTTTTCTGTTTTTAAACGTGCATCTTCATTCAGCAACCAAAATTGGACCCCTCTGCCCTATGCAATTACATTTCCAAGACTCAAGCTGGGTGTTTGTGTTTTATCCTGTTGATTAATAGCATTCACATTTAAATGGTCACAAGCAGCCTTTGAAGTCATTAACACCCCATTAAGATGAATGGAGTAACTTCACACCTTTTGTTTCAGTCTCCAGACTGTGGAACCAACAAAACCGCAGAATATTGATTTACACAGTAAAGGCTGTCTCCATAGCCATTGAAGGAAAAATATGGAGGTTTAAATATAGGAGAAAGCTTCAATATCTGCTAAATAACTCCAGATCGTCCACATCCTGCATTTTCAGCACCTAGAGAGTCGTTGCCACCTTAGTAATAGGGTAATGACATTTAAACCACCAATCAGTCTAGTACAGTTTGCACCATGATGCAGATAATTGTCAGCATGAAACTTCCATTTAACATCTTCTTAGAGAAAATAAATAAGTATTTGCAGCATTTCACTTCTCGGTAGAGAAAACATCTCCCTGGGCTTAAATATCTGCTGACTCTGTTATTTATGCTCATGCATAAAACAATAATGTAATCCCTATTGTATCTCTCTCTTCAGAATGCAGCACTGATAGCACTAAAATTTAGTTATGATTAAGTCAGGGGTGGAGGAGTGTCTTCACAATGAGTAATTGTATATAAAACCACATTGCATCTACCATAACGTGCTTTGTCCTAGCTCAGCTACATAAGTTTTGTTCAGCTGAAATGTTATTTGCATGAGCTTTTGGAAAATAAACCTTTCTATAATTTTGGGCTTTCTTAAGTTACAAGGAGCTATGAACTAGACAAAAAGTCAGTATCTTTTACCTTGGTAAACTGTGGATGCCCTTGCCATTTAAACTAGAGTGCGTTAAAAACATAGCAAATAGGAGGAAAAAATAAATATTAAAACAAAAAAAAAATCATGACAAAATCTTAGAGCTTTATAGGTCATTCTTCATATTCTATTTCTGTAGAATCTCGAAGTCAGGATTGCATTAAAGATTCACGGTACCTAGGATTGTCCAGTTCAGGATGGTCCAGCAGGCAGAGGCAGGGGGGCACAAATTAGATGAGAAACAGTTATTCTGTTCCAGCCTTCCATGCAGTGGAAATTCCTTTTCTACATTTGCCATCGGTCAGGTCTGCCATAAGACAGAACTGGCAATCTATGATAAAGAGTGGTGTGCCAGACTGTATTTTAGTTATCCAAATTAGAGGATAACATGACAATTAAAACTAAGAGCCAGGGGACATTGCAGCTCAGAAGGCCACAACTCTCCCCACGTGCTGTGGCTTCCAGAGCTGGCCCCATAATACACCATTCAAATTCTGGCTTTGAGCCATCTTTGGCTTGTGGTTTTCCTCTCAGGTAAAGCTGTTCCTTTTTCTGCCTATTATAATATTATAAAAATATTTATCATGCTTCTGTGCAATGCAGTTTTCCCTTTACACTAGGAGGCAGATATCCTCCAGCCTGTAATAAGCAAACAGATAGTTTAAGAGGGATCATAGAGATCAATGATCTTCCTGTGTGTTCCTTCAGATTGGAATCATGTAGTGATTTGGGACTGTTGATACAGGAAGGAACAGTTAGGACTGAGTCATAGCAACCGATTAATACAGCACTTAATTAATCTTCTTAATACTGTTGAGGGATGGTTAGGCATCTCTATTGCTATTCCAGAGAGACACAAAGAGCAGCAGGGGCAATGACTTGCCCAGGGCACCCAGCAAGTCAGTGGTGAAGCAGTAATCAGGACTTGGAAATTCCTGTCTTCCTGCTGTCAAGAACAAACTGCCTAATGAACAATGCTCTGCACTGGCTTGCTTTTATAAGGTTATTCTTCACTCCTGATCATCTGTATTAAGTTTTTCAATCTACCATCATAGAAGAACACCCAAACTGGCCAGCAGACCAAAGGACCAATTGCACCCTAGGGTTCAACAGGCCCAACACTGCCACTGGGCAAGGAGAGGGGTTGTCCTGCTCTGCTTTGTGCTGTGCAGCCTCACCTTGAGCACTGGATGCAGTTTAGATAGCACAATATAAGAAGGAAATAAAGCTGTTAGAGAGAGTCCAAAGGAGGGATACAAATAGAGTTAGAGGGGTGTCAGGGAAAGGTTCTTCACCAGAGAGTTGTGAACATGGAACAGGCTCACCAGGGCAGAGGGCATGGCTCAAAGTGCTGGATTTTAAGGTGCATTTGGACAACACTCTCAGATGTAGCATTTGAATTTTGAGTAGTGCTGTGTGGAGCTTGGAGTTGAATCCTTGTGGATCCCTTCAAACTCAGAATATTCTATGATTCTACAATTTAAGTTGCAGTGGACAATCTAGTTGAAAATATGTTCTCTATAAGAAGAATTTGTTATGCTATACTATCGACAGAAAGACTGCTCTGATTTTCTCAGCAGTGATAAGGTAACTTTACTTAGAAGAACTATTTGACCTTCATACTAGTATTTAATCCACTTGGGATCTGGATTATTCTCTGGTAAACCAGGAGATTCCTCTTCTTATCTATCAAATACCTTCATATTATTTTGCTGCTAATCAGTAAATACACCCTCATTACTGACTGCTGCATTGAAATGATTATCAGGAAATCTTCAAAAAGTATCAGTCATATAAAGCAATCTGGTTAACTAGCTAATTTTTAAGATGCCTTCTGTAATGTTTTGTGTATTCTGACTGGAATTATCTTTGAATAAGTCATTTTTTATGGGTTTTGAGTTGTTTATTTGGGGTAGTTTTGCTGTGTTGTTTTGTCTTGGGGAGGGTGCTATCAGTCATACAGAAATTCCACCGGAAGTACAGTTCAGGAAACCAAAGATTTAAACAGCATTATGTTTCCCTCAAATTAGGTTTAAATAGGGACAACGTGAAACCAAAATTTCCTATTTCCTATTCTTTCAAAAATATTTTTCCTGTGTGAAACTTGAAGTGAACCAATATTTCATAGCAAGACTTCAGAAGAAACAAAAAGCCTACAAGCTATCTGAAGTGTGGTTATATATGGGATAGAATGTTAACAGTATTTGAATGCAGAAATCTGGAACACTTCTTCTAGTTTATAAAACCCTAAGGAATGCTCTGGGTCCGCATGCTAGGCGAAACGATGGGAGAAAACTGGCAGAATTTATCTCTTCCCACCCACTTTAACTGATTCAGACAGGGCAATTTTGTTGGAAGAGTCTGCTGACAATCAGTATGTCTCAGCTTGCTCCTGTATGCCTTGCTGAGAGAGAGAGCTGTTGGAAGAGGATCAAGACATGAAACTTTTTCTACTCTAGTTTAAAGCTTATGAAAGCAAATGATCTCCAGCGCACTAATCTTTTCACCTTAGTAAACATGCAACGAATCTAAATGAAAGGAAAAGAGAACTACTCCCTCCACCTCCTTCTTTTGCCTCCTTCTACACTGAATATTTCAGCCTGCACAGTGGTTTCTGCCTTGACAGTGAGCTACAGCCATTTGGCAAAACTCAAATTAAAAAATCAATAAATGTAAAGAAATCAGAGAAAATAAAGTCACAGATTATTTTTCAACATCTTATTTTTAAACACCTGTTTCAGGCAAAAAGTCAGAGCCTTGCCCACTAAGGAAAACTACAGATTTGATATGAGTGAATCAGTGTTGGTAGCTTCTTCATACTGTTAAAGACAGGTACCCATTCTCCTTTACCCATCCTAGCAAGAACTCTGAAAGTAAAACTGTCTTCATAAAACACATCATCAGAGATTGTTACTTGTAGTAAGGAGTTACTTTGCAGAGTTTACTTATTGACCAAGTATTTTTGTACATAGTATGCATAAACTTGGCTTAATAAACTCAGAAGGCAGTACAAATCATCAAGATTATTACTTAAGGCATTCACTTGTTTGCTTATACCCTTCTGGAAATATATGATCAGGTCAAAGAAGAAGACTTAATCTTTGCTCCTTCAAGCAGCAATCAGTGCTAGTATTTCATATATATTTTCCTGAAATTAAAAAGAAGCAAAGGAGCAGCGAACTTTTCTTCATTTCAGTCAGTTATATTATACTTGGATTTTAATCAATAACGCTGGACATTTTTTTCACTGGAGGTAGATCAGTTAGTGAGGCATCTGGGCTCCTTTAGAAATATTTCTAAAGGATTTTAAGTCTACTCTGCTTTTGCCTATTTCTAAATCACATTGATTTTTTAGGGAAGATAGTTTAGTGTTTGTTTGCTGTTAAATGATATAGACCAAGAGGACTAGATACTCTGGCCTGCATCACAATGGGCTGACTGTGAATGGAAAAAGATGAAGAAAACACCCAACAGTTTAGTGCCATCATATGAGTGGGAGATGAGATGGAGAGACTAGCTTGAAAGCAAAAACAAGTTATTATCCAACATTTTACACAATAGCTGATCTGTCGCATTTTTCTTCTCAGTCTTGGTTACTGAAAAATTACTGACTGTCATATCCTAAGACACATTTCTCCTTCCTCTATCATTTCCCTTAAAAACTAGAAACAAAATCTACACAGCTCCAAGTGGGCGACAAAAGTACCTGTGTGAACTGTATTTATGTGGTTCATACTAAACCATGTAGGTGGTTGCATTGATGCAGCAGTCCAAATTCAGCGAAGTTTACCCAGCCTACAGTGTAAGGTACTGCTGTGCACAAGATGCATGTATCCCATTGCCTTCTTCCTAATGATCTGCTGATAGGGAGCCATTCTCTTTGCCATGAAGCTCTGTTTAAGAGCATTTTTAGGTGCCCTCTTCATGCTTCCCTTGCACCAAGTAATCCAATAAAAGGATTTCAACATCCCACAGCTATGGAACTATTGCATGTAATGAAAAATAAGCACACAGAGTCAGAACCCATACATAAGGTAATTACCTGGGACACTTCCGCAGGCCTTGTGTAGTCCATCTGTCACTTAGACTGCAGTTAGGTTTTCTTGCCTCAAATTACTTCCTCAGTCCCATGCCTGGTAATTTTCTGTGGAGATTCTGTCAAAATAATAGCTTGCCAAAACTAGAAATGTATGTGCATTTTCTTTTTAGATGATTAAAGAGAGAAAATCAGCTGGTGCAGAAAGACAATAGAAAGTCCTCTGTCTCATCTGAACTCCATAATATGGATTAAAGACCAGGAACAAGAATGATATTCTCTGTTCATTTCCACTGCCTACTTAGTAGCTCACGCAGGTCAGTGTTCAATACAGAAAGCATGTACTATATGCTAGAATATGAGCCATGGATTTGGACAACACCATCAATAGGACTCTTCCCACGAGCATTCAGTAACCCAAGAGGTTAAGGCCCACAGCATAAGGCCATCTTCCATAACCTTCTTGGAACTTCATCTGTGTCCAAACACAGTTAAGTCATGCAAACACTGTTGTTCCTTCACCTATTTTAAAAACAAACTGGCTATGGCTAAGAAGAGTTTTCTGTGGACAAAATGATAAAAACAAGACAGTGGCAGCTTTACAACTAGTCACTCTATTTCACTATGCACTTGAAAATATTTTCCTTGTTATGCAGGAGCAAGAAACCACAATAAAGCTATATAGTACTTGCTTGTAAACCATATGTACATACAAAAAGCCTGAGACTCCTGCCATGTAGCCTAACATCATGGAACCATTCTTAATGCAATCTCCATGTTGTAATACCAAAGCATGCGTGGACTAGTTAAGAGAGGCAATTAGGAGTTTCCTCACTGTGTTGATTCATCAAGCACTTTACATAGCAATTAAGCATTCATTTACCGCTTCTTTTTTCCTTTTTTTTTTTTTTCCTATAGATTGAAACTGTGGAATGCTCTCTACTTGAAAAAGCTAACTAATTCCAGAAGCCATTTGCAAGAGTTGTACTATAAACTGTTTGTGAGAAAAGATGTGAAGACTTAGCTTTGGAACACAAAAATTTGTCTCTAAATTCTTGATAGGAAAATTTTCTGTGATATTAGTATCATGGCAATACAAATATTGTAGTTGACAGAAGGGACTCCACCCATGATCTTACTTCAAGGCATGATATTAACACATAATTCTTTCAGCTTAGCAGTGATTAGTTACAATGGTTAAGCATATGTTTTTATTTATCTTACTCCATTTGAGGGAGGAAAAAACATATGTTGTTCAAAAAACTACATGAAGTTGCAGGTTTCTTTGTTGCTGAACGTTTAACTATTTAGGTACAGCTGTATTTAGGCAATCAATCTTTCACCTATCGTATCACAAGAGTTTACTTTCACACACAACAAATATATGTTGTCCCTGCACTCCAGTAGTCTGTCTTCAGCAGCGGTCAACACCAGATGCTTCAGAAGTAAGGAGCTGTCAGATTATCTTCTCTGTGTCAGATTAGCTTCTTCACCTCTTCCTGACAATCAAGGTTTTTTTTCTAATTCTGACAATCAAGATAAAGACTAAACTTTAAGATTCACTGCCTATATTAGGTCACTGGCTTTTATACTGCATTTTCTATCTATATAAATTTAACCCTTTACTCCTAAGTTGTGTCTAAATCTTGACTCTCAGCAATATAACATGAAAATAAGTTTACTTTGCAATACAGAAGTGTTTCCATTTCTGAGTTCAGTTCACCATCTTTGAAGAATAAGTTCTTCTTTGAGTCTGTCTGTAACTTCATCATGCATTTCAGATTTTGCAGTCTCCCAGTCAGGTTTTACCCAAATTTCAGTGTCTTAATGAAATGACAGACTTAATAGTACAGTTAGTGCACAGGATCCAGTGTAGTTCAAGGACGAAAAAGAAAAAAGAAAAAATTTAAAACCACAAAGATAACACTGTTACTTACTACATCACAAACAGTACTTAGAAGACAATTCAACGAAGATGACACTGAACAGTAGACAAAGGAATACTGCAAAAATTCAGGTAAGGAAATTTGCTTAGGCAGCACTCTTCCAGCAAAGGCAATATAGCCCATATAGACATTAGCCCTTCCCTGCTTCACTCATGTTTGCAGAGTAGATGGGCATAAGATGTAATGCAGGAGTTGTCCCGCAGTCTAGACCTAACTCTACATGAGTCAGGATGCAAAGCATCATCTGTATCTGGAACTAAAAAATGAGAAGAGTCAAATCTAGCTGGTTCTCCACTGGAGGACTCCAGGGTTATGTGCTCCTCCAGCAGAAACTCACCTTTATGCACTCTACCTTTCCAGCACTCATTTTTGGCCACATTCTAGAATGCCCAGACTCACTTCTGCCTGTCAGCATTTCCATTACAAGAAATACAGGAGAGCTATTGTAATGGATTATCCAGCCTGCTCTAGATAAATTCTTATTTGGTATTTGCATATAAATTTAAGCATTAAAATCATGATTTATATAAAAGGAAAGGTAACAGCTAGTCTAGTAGACTTAATACTTCTCTAAATTGTATTGAAAGAAACAGTAAAGCTTTCAGTATATTACTCTTATTCCAGTACCCACTACAGTTCGAGAAGTGTTCATCAATGTTTCTAAATTACAGAGAGGGCTGTAGCTAATCATCCATTTCCTTATGTTTTCCAACAGCCATGACAACATCATATGTTTGTATAAACCCTTTAAAACTATAAAACATGCTGAGACTAGTGGAAAATTTTCAGAAATGTGAGTTTAATTATCAGCTAAGAGATTGCAAATACAGAACATGAGCCAAAAGGAACCTTGCATTTGCATGCTACAGATGATGTGGTGAAGAACAATTGACAAATTGTCTCTGCAGACCACTTCAGTTCTACCAAAGTCAATTGGAGCTAAGGAAAGCATCTGAAGAATCCATTTTTTGGTGAGTCCAGTTTTCTTAATGCAGTGACAAAGCTGAAGTTCACATTTCAAAATGGCAGAACACCCTTTAAGGGTGGAATCCAGGCTTTTCCTGGATTCCCTTATCTGACTTTGGGGGGCAACAGGAATGGACTTATGCATAAATGTCTTATACAGATAGCTGTTACTGCCATCTGATGGGAAAACACAACACAGCAGACTGGAAGAGAGATTATCAAAGGGTACTTGCCCATAAAATGCTAGTAACAATACAGTGTGCCTAAACCTGTAGAAAAGGCTAAATTAGCAGAAAGAGTAAATTAGAAAAATGATCTCAAAAATGATCTCATATCGTTAATGTGACTTTCCCTATACTCTAGCAACAACAGCAGATCTCGAAGCCTCACCTAATATTCCATATTAAGTCAAAGGTACAGCCTCCAGCTCTAATCGTCAACATTTCCCATGCCTGTTGGAGGCTCCTGCTGCTAACTGGACCACTTGCTTACTTGTGGGTCCTGCAACAGGTCAGCTCTGTTTACCCCAAGGCACAATCTACACCACCAATCTCTGCAACTATTTGATAAGCTTATAGATAAAAACCATAGAGTTCCCTTGTAGGCAGTGTCTTCCTCTGCATGGGAGGGCTTGCACATCTCTTCCAAGCATATTTCCATCCTCTGGTAGTGTCTTTTTTATCCAGAATGAAGGAGACACCTCACAGGCTTCTCTCTCAACCAAATTTGGCCACACTCTGCTTATCTCAACTAGAAGAAGGTAAGAAGAATCTAGATGTGGAATATTGTGAGAGACTACACTGGCAAAACTAATATTTCAAAAAATGGACGATTAGATCTTTAAAAACATTTAACCAATGAAGAATAAAAATGTGCACAAAGTTTAGATTTTCGACAATGTAAGTCAAGGTTGGAAGACATTCTCAGATGCATTAGGTTACTCATGTCCCTTATATACTATGTGCTCTTAATCAGTAGGGTCCTCTTGAAAATCCAGATAGCATTCTGTCTACCTGTTTAGCGGCTAAGTACCTTTAAATTCTAGTTCTTAAGAATTAAGGCTAACATCCTTGTTCAGATCAGATGTGTGACAAATTTCCATTCGCAGTCCCAGGATTTCATCCTAAATCCATGATCGGGCATCTAAATAAGTAGTCTAGTTTTTTTTTTTTTTCATTGTTATTTGTATGAGGTTTTTTGTGTTGTTTTATTTTTTTTCAGCATTCAAATGCTTAGCTCTCATATTTAAACAAATATGAGTCTTGGAGGCAAACTGTAAACTTCGAAGTTCAACTTCAGCCATATATTTTTAGAAATACATATTTTTAATTGTACATGTGAGACTTTCACTATAATAACCATTTCAAAGATATAGAATACCCAAACATAGAATACCATCTTTTGAAAATCAAGATCTACTCAAAATTCCATATACCATTCTTTTGCAGGATAAAAGATGATAGAGATGAATATATACTGCAGCAAAGGTGCATCTGCAGAGATATCAAAGGCCCATTTTTAAGACCTGTACATTTGATCTGACTTCACTGCACAGTGTATAGGGAAGAAAAATAATGTCCAAGTGTACAAGTATAAGTAACTTATCACTGGAATGGCCTGAGTGTTACAGGACAGATTTAAAAATATGTTGGCAATACTGAATCTAAATATAAGACAGCAAAGGACAAGCAGGTTTTGTAGCTCAAATCACTTTTTTCTTAAGATGGTAAAACCTCCCACAATTAAAAAGAAAAGGGAAAGGAGGAAAGAAAAAGAACAAAGGAACACTTAGAAACATGAAGCTCTCTACTAAATGGTTATTGACATTTGTAAATGGATAAGGTTTTTTAATAATTGATTTTAAAAATTGCTCTTGGTCTGAGACCTCTGTTGTAGTTTCCATCCAGATCAATTTTTACAGCTGAAATAATTCTTGAACTGCAGAGTCCATAACAGGAGCAGTGACAGATCCTGTACAGTAGCCCTATGAGAAGGTTTAGAACAAAGGAAAGTATAAAAGCCCTAGGATTATTTCATTTTGTCGTGTTTATTTACACTACCAAACAAAATAAAAAAATAATTTAAATAAACAAATAAATTCCTGTTGCTTTTTTTCCTGCAGAGCATTAATACGTTTTGGAAATGAAATTGTTTTATTAATTTGATTGTCAAAGGAAAATTTGCACTTCCCATGAATAATTCAGGTTACCACCATATCTTCAAATGTCATATGTAAAACATTGTTATACCTCAGAATTCCCTCACAGTCTAACATACATTTAATTTTCAATAATGTTGATTTATAGTATTATAAAGGAAAATAATAAATATAATAAATTGCCCCTATATTTCCTGATTTCAGTCACTATAAAATAACTGCTGTAGTTTTACATTTTCAGTGTGAAATATTAAATACATAAATCAAAACAAGATTATTTTTCATCTGGAGCTGGAGACTTGTTTTTGAAACTGATAAATTCATTTTAGTTAAAAATGAATGTTCTAGGAAAATATCTTTACTGAGTGTATAACAGCTCAAAAATAAATGAGAATTTTGCATTTTAATATCCTGTTTTTGTTGGCTTTTTGTTGGCTTCTCTGTAATGGGTGTTGAGTCTTGCAAACACACTAGCCAGAAGCAGCCTCAGGTTTCTCAGAAACATCATCTTGCTTTCTCCTTTCCAGTAGACTCCTCACTCTCTTTACCTGACCACAGATGATACTCTTCACAGCAGACAGCCACATCACTGCAAGGCTGGCATTGTCAGCTGCAATTTTTGGTATGGCAAACACATACAGATATATATAAACAAAAGTATATGAAATACAGAGTTTTTGAAGCGCATAAGCAGATTCATTTGTTTTTACACATTCACTATCCCAAATAGAAGCTTCATTGAGAGCTAGAAATTCTATTTGCTTTATTTCTATTGCTTTAAAAAAGTAAATCTAATTATGTGGAATCATTATAATATTTAAATACCTTTCAATTCTTAGAGTGCTTAAATGTTTAACCATGATAAGCTTTCTGAAGGAGTCATATCTGAATACTGAAGAATTCCAGTGTGCAGGAGTGAGTATGGAAATAAAGTCTACCTGAGGCTGGACTTTAGACAGTTCTGGAAATCAGAATCATACTGTAAGTCACGTTCTAAATGTTCTTCCCAGGGTCTTGCTTAAACCTGTGACAGATCAAATTTTAGCAGCTTTTTTTTGTGTGTGTGGAATTCTATTCCTTGTCTACATTTGTATTTTTCATATTCATTCTTTAATATAATTTTGTGCTCAGTAATAATAATCTAAAAGTATATCTCACTAGCAATGTGTGGAAGAAGCCTATCAAATTGCATCTTTAGGATTTACTTGCTTACCTTGCCTTCCAAAGAGATAATACTGAACTTTATTTTTTCTAAGAAATAGGAGAAAAAATCTGATTATCACCTGATATGTTTGGAAGACTTATATCAATGTGACAGGTTTACCAGATACTGTTCCACAGCTGACCATTACCTTGACCTAATTGCCTATATAGATCAGCCAACAGACTACTGCAGGATACCTCAACAGCCTGGCAAATTCACCCATGACTCCCTGTGCAAAACAGAGCAAAAATAATCCAAGCACATTTCTGAATTTTCTTTTAACTGAACCAGGAAGGAAAAAAAAATAAGAATATTGAAGAAAAATTTTACTATGAAGTTAAATACTTTAGGAAGACTTGATTTGGCATTTACATAAATATTTATTTGCAGTAACAGTACTTTGCTATTGCAGTTTACTTCCTCGATTATTATTTTGAGGGGGTGTTCCAACAATTCTTCTGCTCGTTCTGTTTAAACTCTCAGGTTAGTATGCCTCTTTGCAATTGCAAATAGATCCTACAGGAAATTAATTTACATGTAAAACATTTTAGTATGGAAAGAATAGGTTATCCTTCTACAGTCTGAATCACTGGGAAACAAAGGCAACTGGGTGTCACAAATTAAATTCAGACAGCCAGGAATTCCATCAGTGGTACTGGTAGTTCTGTTGATTCAGAGCCAGAATTTGAGATATTTGTGTGGCTCTCATTAGGACTCAAGTAACTAGGAATTTTCTTTTCT
Organism: Odontophorus gujanensis; assembly: GCA_013399175.1. Classification (NCBI taxonomy): domain Eukaryota; kingdom Metazoa; phylum Chordata; class Aves; order Galliformes; family Odontophoridae; genus Odontophorus; species Odontophorus gujanensis. The sequence continues at coordinate 76,726 of VXAB01000741.1, forward strand.
CAAGACCTAAGGAAATCTTTGAATTTACCATGTTGTCATTTCAGTCCTTCAGGCAAACCTGTAGTCTGAAAAGGCAATGAATCTTGAAATCATCTTGTTATTTCCGGACTAGTTTGATTTGACGAGATGGTATGAAAGCTGAATTAAAACACAAAATGTAATATATATATATAATATATACTCGCTGAGAAGTCTCTTTGCTTATAAATATTCTACCACAAATACATTTTAAATGATTTGTCCTTCTGGAAACAGAGTTCAGTAAACCATGAGTAGCTTACTCATGAAAAATATTAAATGAGAAGATATAGACAACTATGGTCTAACTGAGAAAACAGATGATGGCTATTAACTCTGGTAAGCCAATCTTATGCTAGTATGAAAAGACACATCCTTTTAGTTCACTTATGCAATCTTGGCATCTTGCTGGATGCTTTAAGGAAGTCAGGGGTATTACAGATCTTAAAAAAACAGGTAGTCACTGGCAGGTAAGACAGAGACAAGGCATATAAATGACACAAGATCCAAGATTCATCTTGGGTTTCTCTATATCACATACTGTGTCCATTGCTTGTAATTTCCCAGTGTCTCAGCCTTAAATAAACATGACATTTTTCTTTACATTTCATTTGCAGAAAATCTACCTCTACTAATCAGTGGCTACTTCTTACAACTTGGGGAAACGGGGAAGAGATGAGGAAAAGAGTTTAAAGAATAGACAAAGTATCACATAGATTCTAACACATCTAGCATCCTAAAACATATAGTCTAGTTCTCATTCATACACGTAGACTAATCATAACAAAACCACAAGAAAAAAAGAGTACTACAACGTACTGTCTCATCCACACTTTTTGGAAATTCAAAGTAAGTCTCTATTTCTTCCTTTTTTTTGCTTTACTTTCTACTACTATCTTAAAAAATCCTTAAAAAAAGGAAAGAAGGTTAACCAGTAACTGTGCATACGCATAGTAGTTTACCAGACCACCTCCATAACTTTATTAACTTTATCAGGCTTATTTGTTGTTTTAAGAAATCACAATATTCCTGTAAGCATTACGCGAAAAGTTTTTTTCAAATTTGCCAGCATTTTATTTTCCTATTAAATGGATACATCTTTACATATTTAAAATACTGAGTTCCTAATGGTTCCTACAGTTAACTTTGAATTTTAATGTCCTTCTGTTATTTTCAAAATCACTTTCAAAGTAGAATGAAAGTGTCAAAGAAAATACAACACTAAGCATACATTAAACTTTACAAAAAGGATCGGTGGAGATCAGATGTAGAGAATTTAGAAAAAATAGAAAGAATTAACGTGTTGAGGTTTTGGAACATGCAGCACTGCTGTGGGGTCTTTTCTGCTGCTGATCATCTATGTTGAAGTACTTGTAAGTGAAAAAAAGAATAATGGACTATACTGGAAAGAAAGGTTATGATAAATTGAAAGTGAGAAAGGAAATGAAGATAAGAACATTGGGTTAAGAGCACTACATTAGAAGTTATAAATTAGGACCTCATCACTTATCTAGAGAAAGAGAGGAGAAAAATGGAACTGACTCTGCAGTATAATTTCAGGAGAGAAGAAAAACCAATGGAACTGCTCCAGAAAGTGGACCCCTCTACAAGGACTGGCTGTCAACGCTAATCTTTCTTCAGACTTTCACCCACTGTACAATTGGTATTCTGTGCCTCCCACAGCTTTCTTCTATGGGCAAATCTTGTTAGGCATGTTGTCATTAAGACAGTGTCTTTACTAAAACTGACAGTGATCATGTTGGTATGGCTTATACGATTTCAATTATAACACTGATGTAAGGAAGAAGGACTCATTATGGCATGTCGAATGGTGCTATGTGCCTTGAGAAGTGACTTGAGTGGCTAGTGGCCAAAAGTCATTTACTCTTATTTACATAATATATAATAAATCAATATGTAGATGTGTAAAATCAAGTTGCCTATTGCTAATATAAAAACATTCAGGAAGAAAATGTTTACCAAAGTGGCTAATTCACATACTTCTATGATTCTGCTTTGCTTGCTGATAAATTCTGAATATATATCCGGAAGTAAGGCTAAAAGCTGATTGCTCATTAGCCACTAGTATACAGTTTTTGACATCACATTTTGAAATATCTCTTACAGACTCAGATGCTAATGAGTCAGCTGTGAACTGTGCTCTGTACAGGAATTGTGAGTATTCAAGCACACTGCTTTCACTTCAAATATGGTCTATGTAATGTCCTCAACAAAGTGCTTTGCCATACTGACTGCTTTTATTCCAACAAAATAAATGATCAAGAAACAAAAATTTAAAGAAATCCCTTTCTTTACTACAACCATTAGATGAGTTAGAAATAATGGGCCTAAATGTGGAAGTGAATTTTGCTTCAGAAAGAGTGCCAACTTATTGAATCAATTTGAATGGATTCCAACACCCTGATTCAGCTGCCTTCACTCAGGTACCTGGTGAAACATTAGATGCAATGATGTCTCTCATTTGACCTCCACGTGCTTCTTCAGAAGGCTGCAAACCTCTTCATGTGTTGCATCTACCACTGGAGGCAGATGTCTTAGACGCTTTCAGGTGTCCAAATAACAGTGTTTATTCAACACTATCAATCTCCAAGTATTCAACCCAAGAGTCTAATTCACACCCATGTGAAGTAAACACTGCAGAATGTGAGTTATGGTCATGTAAATCATCCAAAATCTCATTAAAGTCAGTGTAAGTCTAGTCAGTAAAAATATCTATGTATATTATATATATACATACTGATGTATGTAGACTGGGTCCACAGTAGAATCGCTGCTGAAGACACCTAAATTTAGACATTTTGATCTCAATAATAATACTGCATTATATACCCAAAGAAAAATACAGTGGATGCTAGTGTACAGAACTCACAGTCAAGAAATATACAAAATGAAGAGTTCCATACATAGAATGGAAATAGTATGAATACAAATATAAATTAACTCTTTCCAACAAGAAATCCTAAGCGCTCAGAATTACTGAAATCAACAGAACAAAATGTGCCGGCAGAGGACAAGAGAACACAAGAACAAAATGCATAATCTGATATGAATCCAGTTCTCCATGTTTCTCAACCTTTTTCAGCCTGTGATCTTCAATAGTTTTGCACCTGTAAGCACACAAACTGTTTTGGTCTGCCTGTAGATTGATTCATACAGCAAGTATATAGGATATGTAACAATAACATTTCCTAATCATGGCACAACATGAACCATTTTGTTAACAAGGATTAATCTGACTACCAAATAATGCTCACACCTATTTAGGCTGAAACCTAAAACCTTAATTAAGTGGAATACTTTAAGCATTAAAAATGAAGATCTAAAGGGCTGTGAAGATTTTAAATTAGCAAGTGAGCATCACACTGGTCTAGGCAACACAATGAATCATTGTGAATCACTTGGCAGAAACTGCAACTCAACTTCAAAGCTAAAAATTAGTGGCTTGGAACTGTGGGTGGAGGGAGCCATAAAGTACTAGCATCAGCTTTGTATATAATAAGTTCACTACACAAAACTAACTCGGCCCAATATCTTCTTTACTAATCTAGACACTCTTCTAGCAACCCATCTCCTTTTCCAGCGCTCTCTTTCAATGCAAATGCAATAGGTAGTACAACTAAAACACAGTTTCTTCTTCTGCAACAGTCTCTCCCTCTTCACTCATTTTTATTCGTTTTGGAGGAACTTTCTGAAAATTCCTATGTTCAAGCATGCCAATCCCAAAGGAGGCTTCCAAACTCGCTCTCAGGTTATTTGCCCAATCAGTGGGATGTTCATCCTCTCACTGCTCTGTTCAGCCCTCCCACCATTCTGTTATTCCTCTGTCAGCCTGCTAACAGAAATCTGAAACTGCTCTCTTCATATTAAATTGGAAGCAACTGAACTGAGTTTAGAAGATTCTCTGAGTTGGAGCTCTTAAGAAATAAGACTTTGAAGGAAATATGCAAGATCTGTCCACCACCATTTGTCCACTCTCTGCTTTTCTACACACTCTCGAAAGCATATACAGTACTAGATTATTTTCTTCCTAACGATGTCTTTTTTGAGATACAATACTGAAAGCAGGCTTGAAAATACCCAGAAGCAACATAAGCAATTTTATAATTACTCTCAAAGTATCAGAAAGCTAAACTTTGTCTATGGCCAGACCTTTTCAAAAACTCTGATATATCTAAGGTGAATTCTAGGGATTGTCTTAACTCCTTTATGCTGTTAGAGCAGCGTATTCAAGACTTTAATGTAGATGGAAATCAGACTACAGTGTCTCAGTTTTTTGTAATTTATCTTGGGTATGCCTGCATGCACTAAGACTTAAACAAAAGTGAAATTGGGCTGAGAAGATAGCTCTCTACTTAAAGTGAACTAATTAAAAAATGAAATTCAAAATAAACCAGCTAACTCATCTAAAAAGGCAGAGAAACACAGCCTACACAGGAGGAGCAGCCAGACTACTGCCATATTCTCTCCAGGGGATAAAAGAGGACATCTGTGAAAAGTTCCCCCTCCACTTTCTCCAGAGTAACAAGTGCGGGAGTTGAGAAGACATTAATCACATTCCACCCTTTGTATCTGGGGAAAAAAACTCTGCGGGGGGAATACTGTGACAGAAAAAAACACCTACCTTTGGGATTTAATTTTGTGATGAAATATAACCACCTCTTTTTTGAAAAGAGATTCTGACTCCCTACATCTGTGCATGTGGGAAGTTAGCTGTGTGTATATCTATTTCACAGAGGGAAAGATTCCCATCAAACTTCTCTGTCTCATGATACCTTCCAGCAAAAGAGGGTAAAATACATACAGACTTCTTGCAGCCTGAGTATACTCTCAAGCTGTCCTGCCATTCACCATGTAAATTCATAGCTTTGATGGTCAGCCCTGGTGCCATTTCTCAATTAGTGTCTGTGCGCTTAGGGCTCTCAGATGTGTGGGTGCTCTGTATTAATTTCATTTGAATATGATTAATGTTCTTTACTTTCTTGCTCAAGTTGTTTTCTTGTGTTGCTTTGCACAACCAAACAGTTGACAACCCAGTGGTGGCTGAACTTCATTTGGTAGGTAAAGTGATTCATGCATATATATTAAGTCTCAAAAACCACTCAGAGATTCTGCACGATAAAAGACACATTTAGAAGAGCAAGCCGTCATTATCATCAATAAATTAGATGTTGGAAACACAAAGGCCTGATTCAAAAGCATGAACACTTTTTTGAGTTTCATTTATATCTAAAAATATGGGGGATATACACCACAGTGCTCAAGAAATGCTTCAAGATGATTTTAATAGTAGTCATTATGTTAAAAAATGAAACTTCTCCTTGTGTCAGAGATGAACTGGGAAGAAACAAAGAAAGAGAAGAAGCTCCTGCAGTACCTCCGTGCCCTTGCAGAATTGCTGTTCATCATTCTTTCTTTTAGCAGTTCACTTGCTCCTTTTGTGCAATAGGTACCACTATCTAATGAAACAATTAAGGCCTGACAGTTTAAATACGCTATTCTGTTCTTTTCAAGTGTAAGTGCCAGCCATCAAGACAAAATATACCCACTGCTTCACTATCAGCAGAGTCATTGTTATCCCAGATAGAGTGCCCTAAAAATAAAAGCCATTCTGTATGAGCAGCTTCATCAAGTCAGGTCATGTCAGCCCCGCAGGGTAGACTGCACTGTACTAATTTTATTATTCTATTTTTAAACATGGCCTCCTTAGATCTTTCAGTGTGTCCTACATAACAATGCAGAATTGGCATATTGTACTCAAGTTCCTGCTCCCACCCACCCTCAATTTCTGAATATTCCACTCAGTTACTATGTTTGTTGTCCACAACAATTGTGAAGTGGTCATATTCAGCTTAATGACACCTCTTGTACAATGCTTGGCTGTTAAAGTGTCATGATATCAGATCAAAATTAGTGTCCACAACACCAAGCAGTGTCAACAATTCAGTGCCCTGGGAACTAATATTTCATGGAAAGTGTCATCTCCAAAAGCTGAACAGAATTTTACAAGCTCACGAACATAGTTAAGTGTGAGGATTTCACCCTGGATTACCTCCCGTACACTAATGATGAGAGGCCACCACGAGTATAATAATACCTTAGAGAGGAAATAGAAATTATCATGTCATTTTTGTACATATGAGGAATTTGGTTCCTCAAAGCTGCCTTCCCATAGCAGTGAAGTCACCTATTAAGAATTATAATGCCCACACAAAATACAGAATAGAGGAAGAATTGCCTATATTTTTCAAGGCATACTAAGTGAACACAGATTTCCACCAGGCTGCGGCCTTTGGATTGACCTTCATATTTGAATTTTTTATCTCAATCAACACTAGAAGGATACATACATTGTAGGGCAACTTTTTGAAACAAACTGAGTAAGAAAGTCGTTTTTTATCCCTTGCACCTATTCCTTTCAACAATAAAATTCAAAAGCTGATTTCACCGAAGCCCCTTGCTGATAATAACTGCACCTTAATCTGCAGTTTGAAAATTAGCACTTAGCCCAGAGCTACCCAGGAACCTGGAGCAGTTTCAGACCAATTACAGATACTGTGATTAGTGCCATGATGGAGATTTTAGAACATAAATAAGAATACACTCAGTGCTGTGCGCATGCACAATAAAAAAATTACTCCATCATATGCAAGAGGAAGGGAAACAAGAACAGAGTTGTTCTCAGCAGTTTGGCTGAACAAGTTCTTTAGATGTTCCATTTGTCCTTCATGTAATGTCACACTCTCATTGGTTGGGGTGGCAGATGTCTTACGATGTTTAGACTGAATCTGTGGGCGGCAAACAGTTCTCAAGATTCCGCCACAGTATATAGTTTCCACTTATGATGCTGAATGGTAGTACCATCCTGATGAAGATTTGTACAAGAGGATGGGATTAAGAGGAACCCTAGGTTTCTAGAAATATCTGGTGCCTGCTGCATGGTATTCTGTTGGTCAACCCTCAGCTGAGAGGTACTTCTTAGTTTTTTACATTTTGTCTCTTAGTACGTAAGGAAGTGGAGATCATTTATTCTGGAGAAGGCTGAAAGGGAGACCTTATCACTCTCTTTAACTAACAGAAGGGAGACTGTAGTGAACTGGGAGTCAGCCTCTTCTCTCATGTAACTAGTGATAGGATGAGAGGGAATGGCTTCAAGCTGCACCAGGGGAGATTCAGGCTGGATGTTAGAAAATACTGCTTTTCCAAAAGAATGGTCAGATGCTGGACTGGGCTGCACAGGGAGGTGCTTGAGTCTCCAGCACTGGAGGTTTTCAAGAAACACATAGGCATTGTGTTGTGGGTCACGGCTTTGTGAGAACTGTTGGTGACAGGTGGACAGTTGGAATGAATGATCTTGTAGGTCTTTCCCAACCTTGGTGATTCCACGATTCTATGACTCTGAGCATTTTGTTTGTTTGGGTTTCAACCAAGAAGGAAGGAAGGACATGATTGGCTGAAAATTTGAATCACACCTCATTAGCTAAGGAAATAGCTCTGAAACAAGACAGATAGAGGTAAAATCTCCTCCTCTGCTTGATTGCTTCTACAAAAGTGTACATACTTTATCGCATGTAAATGATCAACTAACACTGTAGGATGATGACCTACCTACAGACAGCCTTATTCATCTGGTTTCAAAGAGCTTTTCTACCAGAATAAAGCAGGACCATTGCAGTCCAGAATGGACAGTGAAGAACAAAGAGTGGGCCTTCACAAAAACACAGTACCATGCAAAAACATCCTAATGAGTAGTGGCTGGGGCTGTCTTAGACACTAGTATTAGCACAACAGCCTTAGTTCCTGAGATGCCCAGGAAGTTTGCTAAGGTGAAATTTTTAGCTCTCCCACTGCAGTTACATCATTGCCATTATCCCAGACAGCCAGATGGCACACCCTCAAATGTCATACCACACTAATATATCCATGGGACCACTATTAATCAGTCATATACTGAAATTCAGAGCTGACAAAATATCAAAATCCTGTTTGTTTCTCACAGTTTCTTATTCTGTCTGCTTTTCCTTTTCCTTTTCTTTTTATAATAATAATAATAATAATAATAATAATAATAATAATAATAATAATAATAATAATAATATAATTTNATAATAATAATAATAATAATAATAATAATAATAATAATAATAATATAACTTTATAATATTTATTTGTCTTTCTGTCCTTGGAGTGATCAGTGACTAAAAGAGGCTGGAAACCCAAGGTTTGTGTTTATCATATAGTGTTTGAAAGATTCACCTTTTTCTAAATGTTTCTTGCCATTTATACCAATCCTGATGTACACTCCTGCCACTGGGCAGAACAACCTGATCAGCCTGCCAGGCTGTACTGTTAAAGTTTCCTCAACTTCACAGAAAAAAATTAAGAGGGGTTATGCCAAGAACTTCTCAGAAACATTTGCATAACTTCTTCTTCAACACAATATAAAGTCAGACACAAGAAGAATGACAAAGAACTGGAAACTATTAAGATGTTAGTAAATATACACAGGTTGCTCTGAAAGTAATGTGTCTTTTCCATGGGAACTACTACAGATACAAAAAGCACCATAACACTACTTCATGAAGCAAATTCTCAGCTACAAAACTTTTCAACTAAAAAACTACACTTTTTCAACATAGCCACCACTAAGAGCTATGCATTTCTGCCAGTGGTGAGCAAGAGCCTGCATGCTGTGCTCATAAAAATCTGCACCAGCAGAGGTGACCCACTGTTTCACAGCTGCTATGGTGGTGCTGATGCTAGGAAAATGTTACCCACACAGTTCATCTTTCATTGTCTGTCACGAATGGAGGCTAAAGCACTGCACACTTTACTCATATGAGGAAGGAAGAAGGATATTTATTGATATAAAATAGCTATAATACGGTGATTTGAACAATTATGACAGAAGCTTAACTAGATTTGAAATGGCTAGATATCTTTGATTATTTGCTATACAGAGGGTGGGGGGTGCACATATTGAATCTAACATCAAATCTTAGTGAAACTGGTACAGCTTAAATACAATAAATCACTTACCAAGGATCTGTCAGCAAGGCATCACCAGGTGAATCTCCATGCAGGCATTAAGTAACCTCGAGAAGCATCCCTACTCAAGGGGAGATTCTGGTGTGCAGCCAGCTGCCTGCAAAGAGAACTCACAAAGGGGTTCTATTTATGGTGTAAGATGATTACAACTTAAAATTCTATTTATGGGGCAAGATGATTACAACTTAAAATTTGATCTATTGAACTAGGTGTCTGTTATCAGTACTCCGAGTCCCCATTTTGAGACAACACGGTGGTCATTACTGTCTCTGTTAAAATCTTGATAGTTATCAGTTGCCAAGGCATGTTTTTTTGCCCCTCTAGACCTTCATTGTAAATGACCAGGCTGGGTGGAGGGCGGCAAGGAGTGCACTGTCACATCAGCCAAAACAAATGGAAAGCAGAAGGTGCCAAATCTGGACTGAGGGTGTGGTAGGACATTCCAGCCAAGACAGGGGGTTGGACTCGATGATCTCTTGAGGTCCCTTCCAATCCCTAAGATTCTATGATTCTATGATAAACAATGTTCTCTACAGTCCTCAAATTTGTATGAGGTCTGGTGTGACAGTGTTGCGAGATAATGGTTGTCTTCTACAGCTTAACTTGAAGTTCGAGCCTTCAGCTCAGTCAGTGTTATAATGTACTGATAAGAGATTTTGGTTTGTCCAGGTTCCAGAAAATCCAGAAGGATCACTCCTTTGCAACCCCAAAACATCATGATCTAATATAATATAATAGGAGGCATTACTTTTGGATCAGCCCTTTTATTTGTTTGAAATATGTATTTAAAGCTGGGGTTGTAAGGAACACAATAGTGAAAGTTTCACACAAAGCAAACCAATCACAAATGATTTTAATCCACTTCACCAAAGCATGCTTATGCTTCATGTCCTGACTGGCTGAGATATCTCCCTGATGCAGCACTTGGAGTAGGAAACCTCCACAAATGGCCTCCGAGGATTTTGTTCTGGCAATTCCCATCCAGCAAGCTTTGCTGATGTAAGTTTCAAAACTGTTGTTAAGTGGCAATTCTGCTGGAAAGCAAAGACATATCTGTGCTGTTAGAGCTTAATTCCCCTCAAATACAATAAGCAGTGAAATGACCTTTTCTGCTGTTTGTACTCCTGCAGCAGTGTGTTTGTGTCATTATTTTCAGGCCCAGTAGCTGACTATTTCTGCAGGACACTGGCATTCAGTGCCTTATTTGTTTCTCAATGAATATGTAAAAAAAAAGTGTCATGTTATTTGAACAGATTTCTGGCCAGCCTTAATTTAGAACTGAGTATGCGCACATAGTTGGCTATTTCAAACTATCAGTCACTGCTATATGTTTACTTTATTTAGTTAAGAAGTTAAAAAATGGATTTGTGAAGGCTAGTTCTTGGAGCCTAGATTTATCATATCAAGCAGTGCTCTGAACTTGAGACAACCCAATGTCTCTTCATCTGGCTTGTGCTTTTGGAACAAACAGTGCATGACTTTGACTCAGTTTTCATACACATCATAAAACCCAGCCAAAGGGAAAACTAAAAAGAAAACGCTAGATTGTTATGACATGGCTATAAATACAGACACTGAATTATAACAGTAAAATATGTCATGCAAATTACAGCTAATTTTAAAATAGCCCGATCTGACTGCCTACAGTGTGAGTGAAGAATTATATCACGTTGTTCGAACATTTTGTTCATTTTTTCCTCCTTCAAACCATTCCTAGTACTCCAATTTTTCAGTTTTAACAGCTATTAAAGAAAGGATTTACATTACCACATAAAAAATAGCAGTGGGCAGATCTGTAAAACACTCAGAGTTACAGAATTTTTCTAATTAGAATTTCTTATTTTCTTCAGATGGGTAGCTAGTGATTGCTTCTCCTTGTGCACACAGAGCTTCTGGTTACTGTTCCTTTCCTATGACGTTAGAGAGATTTATAAAGATGCCATTTGGCAGAATATTTTAGAGATTTGTTTTAAGATGAGTGTTTCTTGAGTGTGAGGCAGCACAAGCAGTTTTAGCCTCCCAGCTGTGTTTCTGAGCAGATGGAGCTGGCAAAAGCTGCATGTGATGTGACAGCACACAATTAAGTTTGAAACAACACTTAAAGAAAAGGTTTGAAGAAGAAAACAAGGTCGCTATCCATCTGATGGAAATCACACTGGGTAAACATATTTAGTGAGAAGTCAATGAATTCTAGTTAAGAAAAAAACCCAACAGACTCTTGGACTGACAAGAAACAGTACCAGGAGTCTTTTAAAGAGACCACATTGTCCTTTTCTAGATGTGTCTGTCCTTTACTCTGTGTGATATGCGTCTTAGAAAGGGAGCCTCCTGATTTGTGAACACCTACCTGCTAGAGGAGAGCCTCATCCTTCCTTTCACCCTCCAAAAAATTCCTGCCGCGGCAAAGTTGATTACTCTATGTAAGAATCTCAAAGGGAAAGGGCTAAGTGGTGGGGTTAGAGCAGAAAAATTTTATACTAAAAAACTTACTGGGAACCAACTAGGGAGCAGTGCCAACCTCTGATATTAAAGCTAAAATCAGTTTGTCTTATGGGGCTTTCCCATCTCCTCATTTTCATTTGGAGGTTAAGATGGGTTTACAGGGTTAAAATCTCAGGATGGGATGAACTGGAAACTCAGTAGCCTCTGCAGTGCCTATAGTCTCTGTCTTTACACGGCGATTGTTCACAGGAGTTAACACTTTTAGGCAAAATGTAGCTCTGCTTGCTCTGTTTGCTAGCCAGGCTCAGCACAACCTGACAATGTTTGCAATATTCCTTAGCACCCAGAGCACTCTCATCCATGAATGTGTAGTTTGTCATAGTCATGGTCACCTTGCCTTGTTAAAAATAGTATGTCAGAATATATGTATACGAGTTTTGGCCAGCTCAGAAGCTTTTCAACCACACACATGTATCCACACCTAGCACTCTGCCCAAACAAGTTTGTTACTGCATTTCTTCTGGCTGCCTAATCTATGGCACTCAGTAATAAAGGGAATGCTTTCAACTCTAATTGCTAAGAAGTGACTGGGTAGGGTTGGGCAAAAGAGAGAGAGCACACTGGCTCACAAGGAAATTCAATGTGTTTCCTTTGTTTTACCACAGTTTTGTATTCATTCTTGTTCCCAGATCGTTCAACAGCTGTGTTTCAAGAGATTTCTGTCCCTAGGTTTTCATTTTAATTCATAATGGTAGAGTTAACAGTTCCCCCAAAATAAACAGATACGGTGTTGTGAGAGTGCATTTTGTCAGTAGCTGGACTACAAGGCTTGTCTTCAGGACACACACTGTGTGATAATGCAGTATTTGAATTCTGTTCTTTCCACCATGCCCTATGGACAGAATCGCTGTAAGATATCCTACTTTCTCTTCTAATTCAGTTGCAGACAAACCAGAAATCAAAAAACAAGGATCATAGTGCAGCACCAGGTGCCCAATTCATAAAGCTCCTCCTTGTTTATTGCTGAATTCCAAGAACCTGCATCATTCCTCCTTTGCCCCTTTTAATTCATAGTGGATACTCTGAGGTTAGATGAGACAAGATGGTTTCCCAGCTTAGTATTGCTCACTGTTGGTGTGCAATAAGCAGAGCACTGTGTTGATGTAAACAGCTCCTGAGTCTGGCGTGTTAATATTTCTTGCCTAATTTTTCCAAATGGAAACTGCTTGCCCAGTGAGTCACTGTGTGTTTTCTCCCTCCTTCAGAAGATTCTCCCCATGAGCCTCCACACCCTGCTGCTCTACCACAAGAATGGCTTTCCTTTTTCATTTCTCTGTGGGATGCCCAATTAGAACATTCTTGTGCTTTGTTTCTTCCCCCAAAAAATCTTCTGTACAAGACTGCATGTATTTTCTTTCTCCATTTCTGAGTATGTGATCTTTTCCAGTTTCTCAAGTCCCAATTTAATGTCTGGGGTATACATTCTAGGACTAAGCCTGGGTTACACCCATTAGTGTTCCTGCAGTGGCAACACATGCTTCACGTAGCAGAGGTGTCTATGTTCATTCTGGTCTTTTCCACAGCAGCTTTTTCAGACTTCATGATTTATTCAGTAAAGGAAGAGGGAAACACAGAGTTTCTGTAACCAGCCTGCTAAAGTACAGGCAATGTTTCAAAAAAGAAAAAGAGTCTTTTCAGTGTATTAAGCTAGATATTTAAGACAGTTAGCTGTTGCCTACAAGAGCTGAAACTAAGCTAGTGGCTGTGTCCTTTAATATTCCCCTTTGTGATTTTCCTCTCTTTTGTTTGCTTACTTTAATTATATTTGAAACAAATAAGCAAATAATTACGGTCTGAAACAAGTTTTAGGTTCTGAGACAAGTTTTCACTGAAAGCATACAGAGTGAAGTGTTGAAAACAACAGCATTAATACATCTGGATGACACCACCAGTAGAGATAACTTGCTCTGTGACACTGGCAGTGAGTGTGTCATATGCCAGCCCATTCAGGGGAGGATCATCTACCTGTTTCATAGCAAGTTTTTTGTCCCCCAAACAGCTTCTAAGCTTGGATTATTCTTCTCTTTGACAGTTTTACACTCTAAATAACTTTCCACATGGAGAAGCTGGGAAGAGAGCAGCATGGAGATGATGGGAAGAAAGTAGCATAAGATCTATGTTGGTTTATTTTAGTTTGCACTGAAGATCACAAATATCTCTTCTTTTATTTCTCTGACCATTCATGGAAATTAAAGACATCATTTTAAAAGCACTCAGCTGTGACCCCTTTCAAGTGACTCTTTGATTTATATTTTCCTTTTTTCTTTTTTAAGAAAAGTAATTTTACCATAATAAATTCTCTATTTTCCCTCAAACACATATGATGTCCTCTACCTCTCTGCCTCAAACTGGTAACACTGGTCATGAAGGCAGCTTTTCCAGCTCCGTACTTATCTGAAGCATCTTTTAGCTTCTTCTCTGAGAGCAAGGCCCATCAGTGACTCAGTCTGAGGTCTGTCCTCACCACACAACAATGAACTGTGGTGGGCAGTGGAAGCTGTGAGCAGTGGGACATAGACCTGAATTTTAGCCTGAAACAAGCTCTGGCCAGAGGTCAAAATTCAAGTACACAGATTTTGGTGACTCCAGGTGAAAAAAAATAAGGAACAGATAGCAGATATTCATACAAGGATCCAAATAAGTCACTGAACTGTACTTCTTTTTTAATGGGAGAGTGGCATTAGAGATGGCAATAAGTGGTCTGACAGCAGAACAGTGAAGGGAGGAGCTGTTAAAGAGGGAAAGGATGAGCAAACAGGTCTTTTAAATGGGTGTTTCTTTGTTTGACTTCACTTGTCTTGCCAGCACCTTGCCCAACACCTGCTTACACAGGTCCAGTGCTCCCAGGTACATTCCACTTGTAATAAACCCTTGTTCTGAAATGTATCAGAGGGTAAAATGCTCATTATCCTTTCCAAATAATGCAATTGTCACAGCCTTATAGATTTTAATGCAGCACTAAAGTGGTCAGGCTTTTAGCAGTTGTTACTACAGAAAAAAAAAATAAATAAATACTGGGACAGCTGCTGTCTTCAGTGTCATGTAGCCTTCTCTATCCCACTCCAAATACTTGGTCTAGCAGCAATCTTCCTTCAAAGCTATCTGGCTAGAGCAGGGAGGAAGTATTATCCTACTCTGCCTCAGTCCATGAAGATCATATTGCCTTGATGTTTGTACCTCAAACCTCTTGGGGTACACAGTTTTCTTGCAAACACTCAGTTTGTTGCTCCTGAAGACACAAAGCAAAGTGACAATTTTAGATTTGGATGTGAATACTGCTAGAGAGCATCTGAAATAGAGGTTGTGTTCAAAATGTGAAAGCCCATTTTTATTCAAAAATCTTGAGCCTCCTCAAATAAAGCAAATAGGATGTGTCTGTGTTACAATGTACAGATAAAACACCTGCCTTCTCCAAAGCTATCTGGAAAATCTGCATGTCCTATCAGACTAATTTTGGTGCTGGAGAAAGAGGAAGGGGAAACAGGAGGGAGGCATGCACTGCCTGCTGATATCAATGGAGTACCAGCAATGAGAGGTTGTTATATTAACCACTTTACTGTTTTCTGCAGTTATTGGCTCTTGTTAAAATCTGTATTATTCATGGATGCAAAAATCCCATCATTAAAACATCACATACATTCATACTGTGTGCATTTCATTTAGCCACTTGGCAAAATTTCTCTGGAGTACAAGAGTTCTGAGGAAACCCAGCTAACGAGACCACAGCACAGGAAGTATGCACAGCCTTTTTTCTCTTTCTTTTACCTGCAAATAAATGCAGAATTATTAATTAAATAAGCAATGACAAAAGGGGCACTTGTTCACCAGCAAGGATGTTATGCACGCTTGTTTTGGCTTCTCTGTGAGGGGAACACAAGGCCTTTTGTAATGCAAGTATGTGCAGGAACCGAGACACTGTAATGCTAATGTAGAAAGCCTGATAAGCATCACTGCAAGGGCTTGTTACATTTGATGTCTAACCATTAACATCATGCATGATCCATGTTAGTTCATTCACTTTTTAAGGAAGGAGTGTTTCTAAATAACCTGCATCCTGCCTCCTAATAGTCATGTTATGCACGGCACTCCCAGTTGAGCTTTGAGACCTTTTTGACAGCAATGACAAACCAACAAATAAACAAACAAACAAAAAAAGCCTACTCTTCAAGCTTAAAAACAGATGTTGAAATATTTGCTACACACAGTGCTCAGCAGCTGCAGGAGACCTCACACAGGGGCCTGATACTGCAAAATCTCAACAGCTCCAGGTGCAGCCAGTAGGAGACATGAAGAGCCCAAGGTTTCAAGCTTTTCCCATTTAAGAGTGTTCAGGTGAAATCAATGTTTCTAAATGCTAGCAGCTTTTGAAAACTGTTCAATGTTGGCCTAATTGAAAGGTAAATCCCTTACATCTGTAAGAACAGTGACTGATTGGAGGAGTGTTCATAGAGGGCACAGCCTAGCACCTTGCATGTTTTCCATTTAATGTTTTTACTATTTTAAATTAACAAGTAAGACTTCTACTAATGGACAGTTTGCACCAGTAGCAACTTCCCTTGGTTTTAAGTCCGCTGTCTACTTCCCACTGCAGCTGCTTGTCTGTCTGTCACTGAATGAATTCCTCCTTCCTACCCATGTGCCCATTCTCCATCCCATTTTGTAGCAAAGGGAAGCATTGGAATACAGAAGAGGAGAGCAGTGTGCCAAGTTTCTGCTGAAGCCTTCACACCCAGCCAAGGTCCTGATCCATCTAACGTTTAGACAAGGACTTCCCAGTACCCTCCTATAGAAAGAACAGAACTTTAGTATATCAGTATTTGATACTCTGATGCTCTGCTTTTGTTGCATCGTACTTAATTTTATTTTTTTCTACCTCTGTCATAGGTAAAAATAAAACAAGTAAGTAATCAAACAGACTAAAAACTAGTAAATTTAAATGTAATCCTCCTGGAACTTCTTGGACTAACTGATATGTGGTTAGCTTAAGTTATTTTTAGTGAAGATACAGCAAGTGCAGAAGAATAAGAGGAGTGATTCTTCTCAGCAATAGAAGTAACACAGCTATGCTGCTATCTACAGTGTCATAGTCTTTTATTGGACCTTCATTTTACAAGCACCATCCAGACATAAACTTCAGTTTTGCCAGTTTTCTAGTTTTTTTTTTTCTTTGTCTGTGGATAAAGCAATGTTTAAATTGTAAAATTTACTACTGGAAAATGCTGCTAGGTGAGAAAATGCGTATCTTGAAGCAGTGCTTAGAATATGGTCTGAACATGGGAACCGAAAGATCACTTAAGATTAAATATATACAAAGAGATACGTCCTTTACTTCAGAGCTGTACTACAAGGGAAATAAGCATTCCCCCTGTACTCAGCCTGGTGAAGCTGCATTCTGAGTACTGTGCTCAGTTTTGGGCCCCTCACTACAGAAAGACACTGAGGCCCTGGGGAGTGTTCAGAGAAGGGCAACGAGGCTGATGAAGGGTCTGGAGCACAGGCCTTATGAAGAACAGCTGAGGGAGCAGGGATTGTTCAGTCTAGAGGAGAGGAGACTCAGGGGAGACCTTATCACTCTCTACAACTGCCTGAAAGGAGGTTCTGGCAAGGTGGGAATCAGCCTCTTCTTTTCCATAAATAGCAGTAGGATGAAAGGCAATGGTCTCAAGCTGTGCCATGAGAGATTCAGTTTGGACATTAGGAAAAAAACTTCTCTGAAAGAGTGGTCAGGAGCTGGAATGGGAGCTGCCAGGGAGGTGGTGGAATCACCGACACTGGAGGTATTCAAAAAACATTTAGATGTTATACTGAGAAACATGGCTTAGTGGGAAACACTGGTAATAGGTGGACAGTTGGACTGGATGATCTTGGAGGTCTTTTCCAAATTAATTAGAGATAACTTAATAAGCCTGGCTGTGAACATAGTGTTCACTTCCTTAAAGTTATAGAAGAAAAAATGTTTCTTCTTCCCATCAAACTGGATATATACCTTGCCTCCCTGAAATTTCTTGTATTTATAGTCATCAAGTAAACATGCAACAGGAGAACTCTGCTGGAAGAATTGTCACAAGAAAAAATAACGTCTGCAAGTTCTGTCCTCTTCTGAATTCATCTGAATTAAATATTACTGGCAGTATCACTCACCTCAATGTTTCATCTGAGAGGAGGGAAGCAATAAAAATAAAAGCCTTGCCTTTTCTGTATTTCTGTAGTACTCCACTTTTTCTTGAAAGGATACTTTTGCATCTAAGAAAAGCTTTGTTTTAAAAGCTCCTATCAGGTCAAGGAGAAAATTTTAACAGTACCTTTAAATTGAAACTACTTCAGCTTGTATGAACTCACTGCATCCAACGAAAATGATGCTAAAAACAATCATGAGCAGCTGCCTTGTACAAGAGCAGTTTGTATCACAGCCTTTACAATGACTGAGTCTTGATTTGGTCTCTTAGGCTCACATCTGTAATACAAAGTTAAGTCATGTTTCCAACTAAACTTTCTACTAAGAGTAAGTTAAAAACAAAACCAAACTAAACTAAACTAAAACCAAATCAAAACAAACCAAAACAAACAAAAAACCAACCAACCAAACAAACAAAAAGTTACAAGGGCAGAGCACCTTTCAATCCTCTGCCTTCAAATGTCTGTAAAATTTTAATCATCCCAGTTGTCAACCACATTTCTAACTTATATAAATCAAAGCATTGTTTTGAATGAATAAAACTGCTTTGGCACA
This sequence comes from Odontophorus gujanensis, assembly GCA_013399175.1. NCBI lineage: Eukaryota > Metazoa > Chordata > Aves > Galliformes > Odontophoridae > Odontophorus > Odontophorus gujanensis. The sequence continues at coordinate 95,042 of VXAB01000741.1, forward strand.
CAACCATATCTTAGTGGCATGAAGAATGCTTGAATATTCCTAAGAATGCCCTCAGAGGTACACTGTGAGCGGAATTTTCTGTGGAAGGAAAGATGAGAAAGCACAAAGTCCTATTGTTCGTGCTAATGCCAAAAAATGAAATCAAATACCATTCTCAAAAAGCAGAATGTCTTCTGAGCAAAGGCCATTAAGTGTGTCAGGCTGCAGGATATTTTCTGGACATGGCTATTATGTTAAGACATACTGAACACGTGTCGTTTATAACCCTGCCCTGGTTGTAACATAACAGCTCCAGAGGAAGAAGTCTGGTGCGTGGACTCTTTGTATGAAATACTTACACACACTTTTACTCTCATCAAGCTTCTCATCTATAAAGAAGGTTAGAATAAGTTATAATTAGTACTTACTGCCCTGCCAACTAATTAAATGTAGTAAAAAGCTTTCGGTGATTTTAATGCTAACATGTTATAATTACAGTGAATTTCTGAGTGCAGGGTGCATTTATTATGGGTTTCGGTATGTGTCCCCCACCTTCTGTGACCTAAATTCTCAGGTTAAACCACTGCATCTACCACATAATTAGTGAAAAGGCACTGCCAAGGACACGCATTTCAGATCTAAATACAAATCATGCCCAATCCAGTCTTGCACATTTTTGAGGCACAACATCAGCCCCAGGAGCACAGATGAAAGGAAGAAGAAATAGCCAGCACTAGAGGCACCACTGCTCAGGTTCTCCCGTCCATGAAGTTCCTGCCACTCTCAGTCCTTTTCTTCTCTTTCATGACTAATGACACAGTTGAGATTTCAAACCACTTCCAGACCCATTTCTTGGTCATTCAGAGGAGAGAACAGGGTAGACAGGCACCATGTGCAACTACATTGTGTGCACATACCTAGGACTGGCTCTATTCCTCAGGAAGCAAGAGTTAGACCATACAAACAACTGTAACCCAGAGGAGTAAGGAATATTGCTCTGAAGGCCCAGAGCATGGCAAAAGTGACAATGGAAACCAAGTAATGCTCTAGGTTTGGTTTGCATAGTTCCTTATGCTCCTAAGTATTTGGAAGAGCTATGAACGCACACACACAAATTAAAA
>VXAB01000741.1:96245-110560 GCA_013399175.1 Odontophorus gujanensis
ACACAAAAAAAAAAAAAAAAAAAAAAAAAGGAGAGAGGGAAGAGCACAGCAGCCAGAGTTTAGGTCAGCCAGGATGTAGGTTGTTACACCTCTAGGTAGTCAGCCATTGTGCCCACTGTATTCTTCATGCTTTCCCACTCATACTCCTCATTGCTTTCCATTGCCCACAAAAATAGAAGACAGGTACAAAAACCCCCAAAATAAAGACATAATTAAATGAACAAAAATATAGCCTAAGAGAACCAATTAAAATGATGAAAATCTTTAATTTTATTTAAGTATAATTGTACGGACACGTGTATATACAAATACAGATCTTATGGGGCAGGGTTCTTTTTTTTCTTTTTTTACATTTTTTTGTTAGGTTCATATAACGTAAGCATTTCAAAAACAGCACTCAATGAATAAGTGCAAAGAAACTGCAAAGCAGGGCAGTACAAGCACAGGACCACACTGAGCTGGACTTTCATACCCAGATGCATACACAATGAGTGGCTTCAATGGGGGTGTCAAGAGTAAGCATGGAAAGCGAATTTCGCAGACTCATGGGTAACCTCCAACATGCCAGCCTCTATTAAACTGTACAGACAATGGCAGCAAGCCTATTGTAGGGAGATTCGTCTCACATCCGAGAAGCTCAAGGGCAAATGCATGGGAAAAACTCAGTGATGCCAGGCCAGAAACAGATCTGCCCATTCACAGCTCCAAATTAAAAAAGGAGGGGGGTGGGAGAGGAGGAAGGCCAGTAAAAGGGAAGAAAAGTGTGGAGGTTTGTACAGTAAAACTGGTGATTACAAAATCCAAGTATAATGAAAGGAGGGGAAGAGTTAACACTCTCTTCTAAATCTCTGAAAGTGACTGAGCCACTGCTCTCACAAGGCAATAGATAAAATTCAGTTTTGAGGGTAGCGGTGGGAATCAACAGGTATAAATATAACCACTTTCCTTTCATAGTTATATAGGAAAGGAAACAATCTACTCATTTACTCTCAATACCTCCCAGATTTGTTTTGGAACCAAGTATGTATGTATCACACATGTCATTGGCAAGATCCTTTCTGGAAAAACCAAACCAAACCAAACCAAACCAAAACAAAACAAACCAAAACAAAACAAAACAATTCATGGAAACAAAACCAGAAGAAATAAAGGAAAACAACAACAAAAACAACAACAAGAAAATAAACCAAACAAACAGAAGAGCTGTTATATCCCCAAAGCAATTTTAGAAACAAACATGATACAAAAGAACAAAAACTAACACAGAAACCACGGGGCTTCAACATTAGACCTTTAAACACTGAGGACAAAACATTTATCACCAAAAGTCATGTTTTCCAGGTCTTGACAATGTGAAGACTTGCAATAGATGAACGATTTCCAAAGATGAGTCCTGTATGCTGCAGTGTCATGGCCACTTGTCTCTCAGTTCTCAGCCATGATCACACTTGATGCTTCAAAGCTCTGTCTTGTAATCAACGTATGATTTTAATATCCTGAAAGTCTATTGTTCTCACTTACAAAAGACATAAGAATCAAATTAATACTTTATTATCAAACACTATATACAACAGAGGTTGCTAATAATACAGAATTTAAAGAACATAGCTTTAAGTTTTACTTGTCTTTCCTTTGCCATCCAAGTAAGTACAGTACAAAACAATATTCTAAACTAACACGAAATGTTACCTTGCCTATTAAAGGATACATGGTATCCACTAAACTGACTGATCCCTATTTTCCCTGCTTGGCATTGCAATGGCCTTGGCAGCCAGGAGTGCAGGTCACGGGGGTAAGTAAGCCACCCAGGCTGGGGAGAATCAGTCCCTTGGGCTTGAGAGTGGGAAGATGGAGGGAAGCAGAAATTTCTTAGCAGTTGGCACCAACATTTGTATTCAGAGCCCCCAGAGATTTGCATCCCAACACAAAACCAACCAGCACTTACTGCTATGACTGGAATTCCCTGATGCCACCATGTGCCAAACTGACAGTGTCTTGTGGTCTTCTGGGCACCCCTGGCAGCACAGGTATCTGCTTTGCAGCTGGGTCACCCACGCTGTCCCTCATCCACCCAGCTGGGTTCTGTGATAAAGTGAAGGGCTGAACTCCACACGAAACAATACAAATGAAAAGCATCTGCTGTGGATAAGCATACATCTCAAACTCTGACGTCATTTAGAGACATAGGATGAAAAACAAAGTCACCGTTTCTACATAAAATTGGCACTGCTGCTATAACTGCCTGCAATTGCTATGAATCATTTTAATATGATTACTATCATGCAGTATTACCTGTACTCCAGTTAATAATCCATTTGATAAGGCGCATTTTGATTAACCTCACCTCATCCAAACCTCTTTACTTGCTACCTGAAGGAAGTGTCTGTGTGCATAACAAGCACATCCAGGTTAAAGAGCAAAAAGTACCAGCTAGACTGTAATGGGATGGTGACTTACCTCACTGCTTGGATTCTATGTCTTTGCTCTGTGCACTTAACAGTAGAGGAAATTTCCTACATCCCTACTGTAAGCAAAGGCCCTGCAACAATAACCTTGTTGTATGATATCAGGCAAGCCCAGACTGTGATTAAGCATGCACAAAACCTTAAAAATCATAAATTTATTTCCCCTTTTCCTTCTTTACTGAATAGCGGGCTGCTTACAACATTTGTAAAGTTTATCTTCATTAGGAAAAAAAAAAAAAAGCTCACAAAATGCCCATTATTTGTACCACTCAGTTTTGTTATGACAGAGGTTTTCTTCAGAGTTAATATAGAAACCCCTTGATTAGCTGGAATGCATTTCATGTTTTGTTTCACATTTAACATAATTATCACAGTTTTTGTTTAGAAAAGTTTTGTTTCAGTCTTTGCCTGGTATTTCCATGATCATACTTAGTAGTTCAAATTTCATGGTAGCCTTGACAAAAACAAAAATAAATAAATAAAATAAAAAGAACTCTTGCACTTCCTGGCAAATGACATTTCCAAGTTCTACCTTAGCCAAGGCTTGGATTCCCTAAACAGAGTCACTCCCAATTCCATCTAACAAGACAGTACCATCTCCTACTTGCATCAAGAGTTACCACTTTTCTCACGTGTTTAAATAGGACAAGCATATATACTCACTCTCAGCATAAAGTATATCTAAATAATGTATTTTCTATTCTAGTGGATTTTTAAAAAAATATTTTGTTAAGTCTTTGGGAGCCCATCTAGTTTATCTCTGGCTGATAAACACGTTTCCTCTACTCTTCAAACTGTGCTGGAAGGGGAAAAGACAAAAAAATCAACACTTGAATTCATATTCCACACTTCTTTTCTTTCCCCCCACCAAACAATGCTACTAGACCGTCCTGGTTTCTGCTACTTGTGGTTTATTCCCATAACTGAGGAACCTGCAGGAGAGACAAATCAAAAGCACACTGGAGATCCCGTGTTCCAAATATGACCAGTGATCCTCTGGCCACTGATGTTCTCTTTTAGCATGTATTAACACCCAGAGCAGCATCTAAGGTTCTCAGCTACTAAGTCAGCGCTGGGGAAGGTCACTTTATTCTCAAAAGTGCCTCTGCATTTCAAGAAAAAAAAATTAGCACCACGGTGATTTCTTTTAAAATAAAATAACCGGGTGTGCATTATCCCCTTAAAACGAAATAACAGAGGCACTCACACCCCCAGTGAAGCTTCTGAAATCTGACCTTGCCTGCTGCGTGCTAACATTCCTAAATACTAACCTCTTTCTCTCACCAAAGACAGCATTTCTACTTGTGAGCAAAAAAAGGTGTTTCAGGACAGTCCTATAAGAAACATCACCCTTTCCTTTCAGAAGCCTTTTCATTTAGAACTCCTGGAGGAAATGGTGTTATATCTGCTCTTAGTATTTCCCTTCCAGTCCTGACATGGTGACACGATGCCATGCACGATCACCTTACAGTGCTGAATGAGAAGGCATAAATATTGTACAGGAGAGAAAAGCTCTCCCAGGCTTTCATTCAGTTTGCTTATCCTCCACTGACTCTATTTGCCACCACTCTTCCTTGTCTACATTCAGATGACACAGTGAGCTAACAGAGGTGACTTCTTAAAGGAGAATGCAGAGGAAAATAAGAATCACTAGTGTCACTATTATAGTTTGGCATTTTCATTTGGAGTCCTTTTATTTGTATGGAGGGGTTCAGAAAGTCACAGGGTAGGTAGGGATGGGTGCTGAAGCTAGTTATCCCCTTCAAATTTTTGCTGAGTTCAGGCTAAAAGGGAGAAGAAAAGGGAAAAGGGAAAAATAACGATTTGACATCTGCAAAAACAATAAAGTCCCTTTCTTGGGATGAGCAGTTAGGTGGATCTTTGATGTTCCAAGACCCTGATATTTTCTGCGACAGGTTGCTGGAGCATACTGTGCTATAATATCAAAAGCATTGCCAGGAGGAACAATAGAGTTGCCAAAAGCCGGATGGGTATCCTCGGTGTCTGTGCCGCGTTCTCACCACGGGATGGCTCGGCTGACTCATGTACGGTATCATCTGTTCAAATAAAAAGCATACATTCCAATGAGATTTTACATCCTTAATAAACTCTCACTGAGCTGACAACTGTAAGTAGATTTCAGTGCCTTTATGAAATAGGGCAATGAACCTTGTGCTGTCATTGACTTTCACAACCGTGTAATACCTCATTATGTAACCAACTTGGGGCCAAGTCCTGCATTTCTTACTGGCAAAACTCCCACTGAAGACCAGAGCAGCAGAAAGTAAGTCTGACTGCAGCAGACTGAGGAATGAAAGATTCCTCCTCTAATAAAACATGGTAGCTTCAGCTTTGGATGGCTCATTAGATAGCAATGTCAACAGTGAGGCAGCTAAATAAAAACACCTGATTTTCAGAAGGGCTTGAGGAAGAGTTGAACGTGCTCGGAATTAATTTAGAAGTTAATCCCCTTACTAAGCTACAGATTTCAGCTCCTGAATTTGAAATGGCAGCCTGTAAGTGCAGGCATTTTTTCCACTTTCCACTGAAGTATACTGCATTTTGGGGTATGCAGGGCATATGAGACAAATCTCTCTCTCTTGAAATGGAATTCCAAAGGCTAAGACAGCCTCTGATTTTCAAATACAGTTCCCAAAATCTCATAGGTGGCAGATTACTTGTTACGGTAGACAAAATACAGAATTAAATATGTGCTTATAAAACTAACAGAAACAAAACAAACCAAAACAGCTGAGCTGTGAAAACATGCTTACACATTAGTAGAAGAAGAGAGTATAGTGGAAAACAGTAAATGTATGAGACTGAACGAGGATCTGCTTAATTTTTATCAATTAAAAATTAGCCTTATAGACACAACTTGTAACATAAAAAATATAAATGAAGTCAAATTCAACTCCAGGGCTATTATAGGTGTGGTGTTTTTCTCTGCAAAATCCTCCATATCCACAGCTATCTAATTTAGATATTTTAAGAGCAATCTGTCTGAGGCTTGCCATAAAAAGCCAGCTTTGACTTTGAATTTTCTTAGTACTAAATGAACGAATGAGCGTAACCATTTTAGGAAGTGTGAAGTGGCCTCAAAATGTATTTATAAGCTATTTTAGGGTGCTTGAGTTTCCAGGAAAGTTAACAGTATCTCACTACTTAGTGTAATAATCTTCCCCATTTTAAAAGAAGTGTTGACATACCTATGATATATCAGTCTCATAGCTCCCATCTCAACAAACAGCACTGCCAGGATTACACTGGATGAGAGCTGTGCAACCCCAATTAAAGGCACTAAGGGAAGAGGGAGTCACATCACAAGGATGACTCTGCTGTAGATACTGCTGTAGAGCCTCTCATGCTACTTGGCTTTAGCTAGGGACAAGCTCCCTGCGCACTCTTGACAGCAAGCACAGAAGCAAAGTAGAGTATTTTGCAGTATTTGAACTATCAGACTCTTCAGCTTTAGGCCAGTTTCATTGGAAGATGTACAGTAAACTGGATTAACAACCTGACACGTTTTGTTCAGTACTGATGCTACAACAGCATCAGGCTTATCAACACCACCTTAGTGCTGTTCAAGGCAGCGTGTGAAAGGTAAGCACTGATCGATTGTGAACATGTTCACATTTGCAAGAAAGAGACAATTAAATGTCTAGAAAAGGCTATTTAAAATCACCAGTTCTGGTGTCTACCAGAATCAAAGGTAGTTCTGTATTTCATTTGTTACACTCCTGTGCTTAGGTGGCACTGCAATGACAATACAGTACTTCACCAAAACAGCTTTTCAATTAAAACATACTCTAAGAAGGTATGAAAAAAGGTATCCAGGACCTACTGTCAGCTCTATATCCTTTCATATACATCGAGTCAGCTCTGCTCAGTTTGGAAACATATTCATCACTGATGAACTAAAACTGCAAGGTAGAAAGATGTGAACTGTCTCCTGCATCATCAATAGAATTGCAAGAAAGTCTGAATTTGAAGCACTGAATGGTAACAGTTTTGTCCTAATTACATCCATGAGTTAGTACTAAAACACAGTAGGGTAGAACTAGTGTAAATCAGCAACAAATCCTAATTTTCTTTGACTCTCAGTTACCAGCACAACTGGAACACTGGCTACTGCTAAAAAAAAAAAAAAAAAAAGAGAGAGAAAAAAGAAAAAATCAACCAAAAGCCCTAACTAAAAAGATTATTAAACTAAAAATACAGATATCTTCTAAGATGCCATTTTTATAAAGACATTTGTCTCAAGAGAATTCATTTTCATGTAACATTAAGGGACTACTTTCAAGAAATCATTTGGGCTTTCTGTCAATGCAGTCCCAAGGTCTCTATGTGCTCATATATTAGAGCACACATTTCATCTGTGATTCTCAAAATCACTTTACAAAACTGATTTTCCTTGGAGGTGCAGAGTAGTAACACTGCACAATCTTTTGTGCTTAAGGGAAAGGTCTGGGCTTATTTTAAATGCTGAAGACAAGTCACACATATGACAAAATTGATGAGTAAAATCTGGAAGGTCACTGTTAAAGACTAGGAATGCTAGCAGTAATTTGAAAAAAATAATTTGACAGCCATGAATTGTCCAGATCACATAACTTCACATCACATGCTTCAGGTATAATTTTTCTAGATATGCACAGCTGCAATTTTTGTTCTAGGGACAAAAGGAGAATATAGGCAAGGGTCCAATTGCTTCAGTGACTTCTGAAAGAAGTGTGATCCATACAGATACGATTTCTACAGATTTCTGAATAAAACCAGTGCAAGTAGAGAGGTTCAAAAATAACTTTTTTTTTTTTTTCCAGAACATTGGTAGCAGTAAGTAATTCGCTGAAAATGATCCCCCTTGCTTCCCAGCTCTCCTGTATACTGTGGGAGCAGACAGTGGTAGGCTAGGGGAGAGCACAGAAGCAGAAGGTGAGCTCCAGAGGTAGGTAGATTATTACATGTTACAAATCACATGTAACAAGATCCACCAAGGCAGTAGCAAGTCTAACAATCCAATAACAGGAAATACTGATTGCAGACAGAAGATCTGGGAATAGCAGATCACCTCATTGGGGAGTGGCAATTTTCTGGTACCTGAAGAAACATTCTCCTTTAGGCTACTGTTCTCCATAATAACAGAAACAACATTACACCTCAGACTTCCGGATTCTCCTTGTATGATTTTTGTTTGCTGCTGTATCTGCTGCCTTCTAATGGTATGTTTCTGTGATGTTGCTAGCAAGATACAGCCACTCAATGGAAATTGAGCAGTACAGCTGAGAAGAATATTCACTTCTATCATGCATTTATTACTCAGGTGATCTCTTTTGCAAACCAGTACCAGAAAGAATACACTCAAATTAGCTCATGTTCACCAAATCATAAAGGGTTAAAAGCACGCTGAGTTTCTAGATTCATGGGCTACCTAGAGACAGGGAATGCCTCCTGTAGGAGGTGAATACTACTAATAAAAGTGCAAATGCATCTCTGTTGTAAATGTACTCTCCTTGAATACAGATCTGCTTAGAAAACAACCTTGATTCTCAAAATCAACATTTTTAGCTCTGAGAACCCCATCTAAAAAAATAATAAAACATTAGAGCATTCAAACTGGACAACTTTTGGAAGCCTTATAAATATAATAATGCATAAATAATGGCTTTTAGGTGAAGGATCAGCAAATAATGAAATGCAAAACATCAGTAAGTTGGTTCACATGAAAGGGACAGTACTTTCTAAAAAACACAAGAGAAAAAAATAGCTGGGAATCTGATCTTCAGGGAATTTACTACATGAGTATCACAGGTGTATCTTTTTTTTTTTTTTTGGTGGTATAATTCATTTAACTGTTTGTTTTAATTATTGAGGCTTGAATATAGCAGTGTGTGAACAGTGTGTTATGCATAAAACAAGCAGGTAAGTGCTATTGTAAATACTTGTCTTACATACCCACCTAATTTTAATCTCATGAACCATCCCATTGAAGTTGATGAGATTATTCACACCCCTAGAATTAAACATGCTCCTATCTGTCATAGACCTGAGTCACACAACCAGATACATGCACTTCCCACACAGAGTCACATAGCTTAATGGCAAAGGATAACACAACTTTGCCCTGGGCAGATAAGGGGCTTTATAAAAGCAAGTATTACCCTTATTATTAAATGCAGGTTTTAGAGAGCAAAGAAAATTAAATATATAAACCAACCAAAAAAAACCCAAGCAAAATAAAATCCCCCAGATCCATATCCAGGATATGAATTCATATACAACAGCATGTATGTGTGTTTACATATGTAAAAAGAATACTCAGACTAAACAAATACAAATGTATATAATTTTAAGGGACTGATTACTTACTTAACCCTAACTCTATCAGCTGCATGCCTGTGTCATGCACTAGCATTAAATAAGGAGTGGTTCTTTGAAAGTCTGTTGACACCACAAAACAAACGAAGCATGCCCATTGACTTTAAGACTTTTGGCTGAGTTAGTTCCATGAGTGGTCTGTCAACATGCTGGGTGTTTGGCTTGGATGAACCAGTGACTTCAGGATACTGGTGAAAATTTCATTTTGGCACGCACTGAATTTTATTAAGCTACATCAACAAAAAAAAACAACACTTTTCCTCCCCTGAGTTAGATAAGGAGACAGGAAATATACCACATGTGATATTAGCACTGCTAGAAACAAGCAAAAGCAGACCAATTATACCATGCAAAGCATGCAGAGAGTAGAAGAAAAAAAGTACTCAAGCATCAGAGGGATAAACGCATTTGTTAAAAGAGATTCTCTAAGCATACTAACCTGCTGGTTCTAATGAATTTTCTACTTTGTCGTTAACATCGAAAACACGATCATGAACACCTATAGTTTTCATACAGCTGTCTATAACAAAAATAGAGATAACAGCCAAATATGTTAGTGAGACACCCTTAAACTCCAGACTTTCTGTTTCTTTTTTTTTTCCTATCTTTTTTTCTCTCTCTTTACTAATATAATTAAGCATATATTTTTTTACAGTCTGTGGCACTTATCCAAATGCCAGTGTTCCATTGGTACAACAGTTTAAGAAACAACAAGTTAGCAATTGCCATGAAATTAAAAGAAAGCTTTATGAAAAAAAAATGATAAGGAAATACCATGAAAACAATAACACAAATGCTGCTGCACAGAACAGATACACAAGGTTTACCAGTAAAAACAAATAAATAAATAAGATTTACTGCTGTTAACTCAACCACACGGTTAAGCATGCGTTACAAAGCCACCCTCAAAAACTTATTCTAAGAAACTTACTTGTTGGTCGCACAAAGACCTTAAGCTTTAGACAGGATCTCCTTCCATTATCTGGGATCGCAGAAGCTGTAAACGGAGAGAGAAGTGGAAGAGTAAGAGAAAATGTATACGATCCTTTGTCCTAAAGTCAAACACCCTTTATCATTCCTTAATTCGAAGAGCTGGCCACATTTCAGCCTCTGCATGTAAGTATTTCAAGTGTGCAAAGTAGCTAGATAAGACGAAAGCATCAAGAGAACTGCAGATTTTATTGTAATCCCTTTTTTGATTATTTTTCCTGAAAGAAGTGAAGTAAATGATATTCATGTTTCATTATCTCCTTTCACCTTTTCACACCTCTTTCTCAAGAGATAGTTCAGTATGGCTTCTGCTGTAATGCATGTGTCTACTTTGAAAAATTACTCTTGAGAATAATTACTATCACTAACAAGCAGGCTAGTCTTGAAATGGCAGGACATAGACTTCAGCAACTCAGAAAGGAATGAAAGAAAACTGACAAAATGATGCTGAAGTTGACAATGTTAAAAATATAAATATGGACCTACTTCCACTAAAGTAAAAATATATACCATTAAATACAACTATTAAATTCCAAGGTAAAATCAGACTCTGAAATCTTGTACTATGTGTGCCTTTGTTGAGAAAATCCCTATTTTGCTTCAGAGAAAATATGATTTCCTCTGTTAACAAACATTCTCAAATCAGCTTATTCCTTATTTTTCTCCTCCTTCATCTTTGCCATTCAAAGCATTTCTTTGGAAGAATACTTACTGCATGAGGAGGAGAAAAAAAAATAAAAAAGTGAGAAGTGTAGCACCATATATACATATAATATTACTATAATCGCCAGTAGGAACAACTGCTGCTGTGAAAACTTCCTTTTGGGATGTACATTTGCCATAAAATACCTGAACGCAGACAAACATACCAAGCTACTTGACAAGGCCATGCAAAATTTTGGTAGTGAAAGACCATCTTCAGATACATTATTTCAGCCTTGTAAAACCTTCAAAAGCCATATCTGAAAATATTGCCAGAAGCGCCTAAAGATATTTTTATTTCATTGCAGTCTCTTCCAGCAAATAAAAAGCTAGACACTAGGGTACAAGTTGTTTTTTGTAGAAAACTGAAATTATTGGAAGCTGTCTGCACTTATGAAAGATGATTGGGCCAATGAGATGTTTGTTCGTCTTGTTTATTGCTGTTTCAGCCTTTTTTTTCCATTACATTTTACTGACAAATAGCTGAAATCATTTACATAAAGACATATGAACACACACTCTTTGTCTACATGCCAAACTCACACTTGAAGGGCTTCTCAAATAACTTAAAATTAATTCCCTTAGGTTTTGATGATGTGTTTCCAAGGCAGGCATCAGCTTTTTCCTAGTAAGAAGAACTAGCAAATTCAGTTGGAACACAAATAAAAGGAGCACAGTAAGAGTCAAATAGAGCTAATGCTTTTGTTCTGCACCTGTTGGGAAGTGCTTGAAAAATTGTTTCCTTCTTTTAATCAAAAGACAAAAGTGTGTAGAAATGATGCTCCCCCCTTCAAAATGACAAGCGGTTAAGAAGTGTTAACAGCTGGCTTTGCTGTAGGCTCTTACTAAATCAAAGATAGAAAAACTCCCTCTACTGACATTTACAGTAACTGGTGTGTTATTTAGGGCACAATATTTGAACTCTGTGGTTACATTCAGGAAATTGTGTCCTTTCTGTGGCCCTCACTGAGTATATGCAACTGGCTAAATGCTTTCTCAGACTAAACAGGCATTTGTTGATTTCTCAAAAGATAAGTATTCTATTATTACCATATTACTAAAATAAAGATGGAAATGACACTTCCAACATTAGCCAAAAAAGAAAATATGCAGTAATTTTATCACTAACAGCTCTTCTTGCTCAGAATTTCAGAAATGCATCAGGATCCACACTTACTCAAAGGCATATTTTAACTTTGATGTTTACATGCTGCCATTTACATCTACAAAATAGATGCTTGGGCTCATTGGTGTTTATTAGAACACGTTGTTAGCACTAGCACTGACTAGCTACGACAGCTAGGATCTAATAATCATCCAGCTAGAGAAAAGAAAATGAATGCTATACATAGTTTATATGTGCATGCAATATTTGTATATACTTAAAGAGTAAACAAGAGCTGGTGATTAGCCAAGTTCTATGGAGAAAATTTCAAAATCTGCCCTCTGCTTAAACTTCCTTTTTCTACCATTTCTTATATAGCTTTGCATAGAAAGTGCTGCATCACAAACTGCAGTCCTATGGCAATCCTATCAGGATTAATTCATCATCCCTAAAACTGATGCAGTTTTACTGTTAAGTATGATAATGTGCTTTTTTCTTCTGTTAAGAAATTATGTACTCTAAGTGATTTATGAAAAATGGTAAGTAATAAAACTAGATAGATTCCTCTTTAGCCACAGTGTTTTACTCCTTCAGAGGGAATAATAATAATTAAGACAAAAAGAATTAAGAGACATTTTATTCTGCTCTCACATCTGCCTCAGTGACCAAAAACAACCTAATGAAGAGATACAGTGCGACCTCTTTAGCCTTCCTGAGAAATTTAGGACCTGTTTGCTAAGCTGGGTGACTGCAACACCTTTTTACTTCTTCCCTTCTCTTTTTCATCTTAAAACAAAAACATTGACAATTTGCAGTAGATTTCCCATAAGTCCAGATGTATCACTCACAGAGCAGAGTCAGCTCTGCTAATCCCATCAAATCCTGCTCTCTCACACACTGCAGTTTGTCAGTATTGTTCCGTTCTCTTCCCAGTCTTGTTTATTCTGCAATATTTTCACCACTGTCCTATGAAAACTCTGACTCTTAGATTATGACATCCAGTTTATAATGTCAACCAGGGTTATTTTATTTCTCTTCCTCTTTCAGCAACAAGCTCTAAATCTTCTTCTTTTTTTTTCTTTTTTTTTTTTCCTGTATTTTAGGCACATCACACTTGCTCTCTACTAAGGGAAGCCAAGAGTGCTCATTAAATGTTTTCTTCATAGCTAATGCCTTGAAGCTTGACTCCAAGTGAAGTCTGAAGTCCTATTCTTCTACATGAAAGTAGCTTTAATGACAAACTTTTGCTAAAGAGCACAAAACTCCCAATCAGGGTGACCTACTGGCCAATATTTTGATTAACAGCTACAGAGAAACACCAAATGACCAAAACAACAGATAGGAAAGGATAAGCTACACACCTTAGCATATTACTGAAAAAAAAAAAAAAATGCATTTTTTCGTCTAGAGCAGAAGTAATGATGTAGCTAGGATCTCACAAAAGCTGATGCTTAAAAGGAAAATTCAGGGGTCAGTTCAAGCTAAAAACTTCAAGTCTTTACTTCTAGACCTAAACTTATGTCTGTTAGTATTAGCAGAATGTTCAGAGGTTTTAAGGTGTTTTACTTTCCAAGAATGATGGGTTTCTAATGCAGATGAGTCTGGCAAATTTCCTTCAACTCTTGCCTGCTTGCAAAAGAGAAATATTTCTGAATGCTGCAAAGGAGAAGGAAACAGCCCTTAGACTGTTGTGGTCTGTTCAAGTTCCTTACCAGCTAAACTTCTTGCTGCTGTGTTACATTCCATTGAAATTAGCTATGCTATAAGAAAATGGCCTTCCTTCACCTGTACAAAAAGAAATTTCATTCTCCTCTCTGTACAAAACCAAGTGAGCCTCTAAGGCTTTGGTATAAGGCTTTTCTATTTGTCCCTTTTAAAGGTGATATTAGCTATAAAATAGAGCCCAGCTCTGAGAGTAGGAAATCTCTGATGCTAATGGAAACTGTCCCAAGCAACATTTTCTATTTCAAAAATTGAAATTCCCAAGGAAAAAAAAAAAAAGCCAAATGAAATTTTGCTGCACAACAGAAAGAATCTTTTCAGAAAAGATCCTTTATAGGGAGCAGAAGAGGTTATATCTCTTTTCGTGATGAATGCTATGAGACTTGAAAAGGTCTGACTAGTTTAGTTTGTGACAGTAAGAATGACAAAGAAAAACAGAAGAGAAGCTCAGCAGTGTTGCTAGTTCCTATGATTTTGTTCTAATTCCTACAATGCTTCACTCCCTCCACCTTGCCTCTAGCAGCAATTTCATGAGAATCTCCTGGCTATGCTTTGTCATGTTTTACACTTCGTGATTACACACAGTCTTGGATAGAAGGAAGTGCACAGTAAAAATTTCTCTGAAATCAAGATATCTGAAAACATCTCAGCAATTACAAAAATTTCATGATTTAGAAGAAATTCAAGACGTGATCTCTGTATTCTTGTGATCAAAATTCTATTTTCATCAGTTAACTAGGAAAAAAAAACATAGATTGAACTACTGCACATAGGACTAGATCCAAGCTTAATCTGAAAATGGCAATAAATGATAAATTAGAATAGAAAATTTATTTTCTCTGAACTGGCTACCATTTTTATACCCTGTAAGGAAAGGGAGTTAAGAAAATTATTCTCGCCTCATCTAGAGCCAAACCATAAATATTTCAGTATTTGTTAGCTATATTTAAATG
>VXAB01000745.1:0-12456 GCA_013399175.1 Odontophorus gujanensis
TGGGATGGGGATGGGATGGGAATAAGAATGGAATGGGGATGGGGACAGGGAATAGGAATAGAAGTAGGGATGAGGATGGAGACAGGGACAGAGATATGGACAGGAATGGGGATCAGGAGTGATGGGGATGAGGATGGGATGGGGGGATAGGGATGGGGAGGGAGTGGGACCTCAGTGCTGGTGCGGCTGATTAGTGCCCCCTCCCAGGTGACAGTTGCCCCCCTGGTATGACCCTGGTGTCCTGTGCCAACCGCTGCCCCCGGCACTGTGGGGACCTACAGGAGGGCATCGTCTGTGGGGAGGAGGAGCACTGTGAGCTTGGCTGCCGCTGCCCCAATGGTGAGTGCTCCTCCCCTGCTGTCCTTGCACCCCTGGGGGACAACGACCTGGGAGATGTAGGGGGTTTGGGAGTGCCCTTGGTGGGTCTGGATGGCAGCAGGGCTGCGTGCCATGCGCGTGCACTACAAATGCTCACAGTGCTGGGAATGCACTGCAAGAACACCTGGAGGCAGAGCACTTGTGCACTGCAAACGTGCCCAGAGCTGAGAGCGGATGTGCGTGCACTGCAGGTGCTCAGTGCAGGGACACACACACACGTGCACGCACACGGACTGTGCTGGTGACGCTGCCCTCCCGCAGGCACTCTGCAGCAGGACGGGGGCTGCGTGCCCCTCGCACACTGCGAGTGCACGGATGCACAGGGCCACGGTTGGGTGCCGGGCAGCACGCATCACGACGGCTGCAACAACTGCACGTGCCTGGAGGGGCGCCTGCGCTGCACCGACCGCCTCTGCCCAGTGCCGCACTGCCACTGGAGCCACTGGTCTCACTGGTCCCCGTGCAGTGTCACCTGCGGGGACGGCCAGCAGACGCGCTTCAGGTGGGGATGTGGCACTGCTGCTGCACGGCCGTGGCACCGTGGACGGGCTGAGGGTGCAAGGTGGCCCTGAGGACCTGCCAGCACCGTGTCCTCCGCTTTGTCCCTCAACAGGATGCCCACGTCGGGCTCGTGGGACGAGGAGTGCCAGGGGGAGCAGATGGAGAACCGGCACTGTGCCGCGGGGCACTGCCCACCCCTGTGTCCCCAGGGCAGCTGGGAGAGGCGGCTGGGGGACACGTGGCTGCAGGGCGAGTGCCTGCGATGGTCAGTGCCCCATGGGGAGGGGAGGGGGTGGGCAGGGCTGCTCCTGCATTGTCACCTACCCCACGGGTACGACCTACCCTATGGGCATCACCCATCCCATTAGCATCACCCACCCCATGGGCACCACCTGCCCTATCTATGGGCGTCTCCTCCCCCATAAGCATCATTTCCCTCTTGAGCATCCCCCACCCCACTGCCATCACCACCTGCCCCACAGGCACTGACCCTTTCTATCCCCTCCCGCAGCACCTGCACACCAGAGGGCACCGTTTGCGAGGACACCGCCTGTGCCGGTGGGTGCCTTGCAGCCCCAAACGTCCCCACGGCTCTGGGGACACCACGGCCTGTGACATTCCACCTCTCCACCCCAGAGTCCGAGCACTGCACGTGGGGCACATGGAGCCCCTGCTCCCGGAGCTGTGGCACCGGCCTGGCCTCCCGGGAACGCTCCTGCCCCTGCCCAGCCCCCATCCCCCCTGGTGCCCTCTGCAACGCCAGCACCGGGGATGGAGCCAGCGTTCACCGGGAGGTGCAGGCCTGCTACCTGCACCCCTGCCCAGGTAGGGGATCAGCATGGGCGTGGGGCAGCGGGGCCATACCCACTCCTCACCCCGTGCCCCTCCACAGCTGAGTGCTCCTGGAGCACCTGGAGCTCCTGGGGCCACTGCTCCTGCAGCTCCCCGCTGCGGCACCGGCACCGGCACCGGCACGGCCCCGGCCTCTGCGTGGGGCTGGACGTGGAGCTGCACACCTGCAACACCTCAGGCTGCTCCGGTGAGGACGGGGCTGGTGGGGGTCCTCCTGTCCCACCCGGCTCAGCGCTGCCCACATCCTGCCCATCCTGCGGGGTCCCTGCCCGTCTTGGTGACGCTTGGGGTGCCCCTACCCATCCTGTGGGCCCCTGCCCTGGCTCTTTGTGTTCCCACGTGCTCACTGGGGTGTCTCTTCCTGTCACCATACACTCACTGCCCACCCCCTGCCCATCCCACCGTGCACTGGGATGTCCCAGTCCCAACCCCGCACCTGTCCCTACAGAATCCAGCTGTGTGCCCCCCTTTGAGTTCCAGTCCTGCAGCCCCCCCTGTGCCCAGCTCTGCTCCACGCTGCAGCACCCAGAGCTGTGCCCAGCCCACTCCCACTGCCTGCCCGGCTGCTTCTGCCCCCAGGCAAGGGGGATGGGGGGTGGGCTGGGGGCAGCCTGAAGGGCTCTGAAGTCATTGAGGGGGTGGGGGGGTGGCTTAGAAAGAACCAAGTGCCCATAGTGGGCATTGGAGGCATGGCTGAATGCCACTGATGGGGCTGCAGGGGGCTGCAGGGATGCCATGGGGACAACGCTGGGGGAGAACTGCAGGGACACTGAGGTGACATTGCATGGACAGTGTGGGGGATGCTGTAGGGGTGCTGTGGGGACACAGCGGGGACACTGCGGGGATGTGTTTTGGGATTGTTTGGGGGACAGTACAAGGAGTCAGTGGGGGTGGCATGGCAACGCTGTGGGGATGCTGCAGGGATGTCCTGGGGACACTGTGGGGATGCACCTGGTGCCCCTCCACATCCCTGTGTCCTGGCAGGGGCTCCTGGAGCAGCGTGGTGCCTGCGTGCCCCCCGAGCAGTGTGACTGCCTGCACGCCAACGGGTCGGACAACCTGGTGACACTGTCCCCAGGGGACATCATCCTTGTGGGATGCAAGGAGTGGTGAGTGGGGCTGCGCTGTGCCAGGGGGGTGTCCCCAAGTCACAGACAGTACCAGGAGCTCAGAGCTCAGAGCTGTTTGTTCCCCCACAGTGTGTGCCAGGATGGAGCCCTGCAGTGCAGCAGTGAGGGCTGCCAGGGTGAGTGTGTCCCCCCAGGTCCTGACCCCTCCTGCCCCATGGCTTCCATTGCTCCTGCAGTGCCACGTCCCCATGTCCCACGACTTCCTTTGTGCGGCAGTGTTGTGTGCCCCCGTCCCATGACTTCCACTGTACTGACACTGCCATGTCCCCGTGCCCCATGACTTTCAACGCGTGGCAGCACCACATCCTCATGCCCCACGCCTTCCATTCTGACCGTGGCACATCCCCATTCCCCAACCATGGGACATCCCATTGGCTCCCACCCCCCCAGCAGTTCCGTGTCCCCACAGGGCTGCTCCCGCTGAGCCCCTGGTCGGAGTGGACGCCCTGCAGCACCTGCCTGCCCCTCTCCCCCTCCCACCCGGGGGACGTCACACCCCACGTGTCGATGCAGCACCGCTACCGATCCTGCCTGGACCCGCAGAGCGGCCAGCCCTGGTCCGGCGACGCGGCCGTGTGCTCAGCGGAGCTGCAGCAGCAGCGGCTCTGCCCGGATCCCGACATCTGCCAAGGTACTGCAGGGTGCAGGGGAGAGGGGACCCCTGTGTCCCCCCCTGGGTGACACCGGTATCCCGCAGAGCTGTGCCTCTGGAGCCCCTGGGGGCCCTGGGGACCCTGCCAGCAGCCCTGCAGCGGGAGCTTCCGCCTGCGGCACCGCCGCCTCCAGCACCCGGTGGGCAGCGGGCAGTGCCGGGGGGCACGCACACAGAGCGAGGGCTGCAACACGGCTGTGTGCCCAGGTAACCCCCCAACCCTGTCCTCCCGGACCCCCACCCAGACTGGGGCCAACACCAGGCTGACACCAGGCTGCCGTGCACAGGGGAGGACTGTGAGGAGCAGGGAAGGATATTCACCTCCAGCTGTGCCAACAGCTGCCCCCGCGCCTGCGCTGACCTCTGGCAGCACGTGGAGTGTGTGCAGGGGGGCTGCAAGCCAGGTACGGCCCCCTCCCCTCCCACCCAGTGCATGCTGCACCCCCTGCACCCTGCACCCATCCCACCAGGTGCCCGCAGCACCGCGGTGCTCAGCCCACCCCCTCCCACCCCGCAGGGTGTCGGTGCCCGCAGGGGCAGCTGCTGCAGGATGGGCTGTGCGTGCCCACGGCCCAGTGCCGCTGCGGGCTGAGCGGGGACAACGGCACCCAGGAGCTGTGGCCGGGACAGGAGGCCACCATCGAGTGCCACAACTGGTGGGTGCCGTGGGGCTCACGGTGTGGGCAGGACTATACCATGTCCATCACTGTGCCCCAGTGAATGTGGGGCGTTGGGTGTCCAGCACGGGCCCTGACCTCACACGGCCGCTCCGCAGCACCTGTGAGAATGGCACCATGGTGTGCCCGCCGCTGCCGTGCCCGTCCTATGGGCCCTGGTCCTCCTGGAGCCCCTGCTCCAGCAGCTGTGGCAGCGGACGCACCTCCCGGCACCGCACCTGCGAGCCGAGAGCCGGCGGCGTGCCCTGCACTGCCAGCACGACGCAGGAGACGGCTGAGTGCAGCCCCCAGCCCTGCCCCGGTGAGCGCCCGGCATCGCTGCCACCACCGCCGCCGGCGCTCCATGGGGTTGGCACTGATCCCTGTCCCCCGCAGCCGGTTGCCAGCTGAGCCCCTGGTCCCCCTGGAGCCCCTGCAGCAGCAGCTGCGGAGGAGGCCGCTCGGAGCGGAGCCGGGATCTGCTGGGGGGTGAGGAGGAGCCGTGCCCCGTCCCAGCGCTGCGGCAGCACCGCGTCTGCAATGCACACAACTGCACGCCGGGTAAGGGCTGCCCAAAGCGGGGAGCCTGGGGGTGCAAGGGGATATAGGGCTCACCGAAGGCTGCGTCCTCGCCTGCAGAGTGTCCCCCTGGTCAGGTGCACAGGGACTGTGCCAACGCCTGTCCACACTCCTGCACCGACCTGCACCCGCGGACACAGTGCCTGGTGCAGCCCTGCCAGCCCGGCTGCACCTGCCCGCACGGACAGGTGGGACACCAGGGGGGCACGGGGCATGCTGGCAATGGGACAGCAGCCTCAGGGTCCCCATCACCCGCAGCTGCTGCAGGACGGTGCCTGCGTGCCCCCCGAGGAGTGCCGCTGCACGCTCGACCCCACCGTGCCCGGAGTGCTCAACCTGTCACGGGAGGAGCAAGAGCAGGAGCACGCACCAGGCAGCCACCTGCAGCACCGCTGCAACACCTGGTGCGTGCCCCCAGCCCCACTGCCTCACCCCACAGCAGGAGGGTGCTGGGTGGGCTCTGAGCCCCTCTCTGCCCGCAGCATCTGCATCCGCGGCGCCTTCAACTGCTCGCAGGAGGAGTGTGATGGTGAGGACATCCCCCGTCCTCGTCCCCGCGGCCGTGCTGCGGTCCCTGTGCCACAGCCAGGCCTTGCTCGCTGCCCCCGCAGTGGATTGCCTGTGGTCCCCGTGGTCGCCCTGGTCCCCCTGCTCGGTGACGTGTGGGATGGGTGAGCAGCTCTCACATCGGCACCCGCTGCGGCAGCGCCTCTACGAGGGGGCCGAGTGCCTGGGGGCCCCCGTGCGCCGGACCCCCTGCCACCTCCCTGACTGCGGTGAGTGTCCCCAGCGTCCCCAGGTACGGCTGCTGTCCCACCGAGCTGCAAAGCAGAGCGTGGAGCAGGGCAGGGGTGGTGGGGAGGGGTGGTGAGGGATGCGAGCACCTGGAGGGGGGGTTGTCCCCCACCACCACCAGCCCCAGACACTCCGGTCCCCACATGCTGGGCCGCTGCATGGCCGGTGCTGGTGACAATCACACGCTGCTGTCAGCCTGCCCGCATGGGGAGCGCTGGCAGGGCCCCAGGGTGCCACCAGGCTGCGAGCAGAGCTGCCGGGACATCCTCGACAAGGCCCCCCCAGGCTGCACCCCCACCCCAAACCCCGGCTGCACCTGTGAGTCCGGTCACTACCGCAACAGCAGCGGCCGCTGCGTGCCCGCTGCCCTCTGCGAGTGCCTGCACCAGGGGCAGCTCCGCCAGGTAAGCAGAGCACAGCACCCAGGGGTGCCCCCCACCTCACCTCAGGGTGTCCCTCACCTCACCCGCTGGGCTCTCTCCCCCAGCCTGGCAGCGAGTGGCAGGAGCAGTGCACGAGGTGCCGCTGTGTGGATGGCAAGGCCAACTGCACCGATGGCTGCCCGCCACTCTCCTGCCCCGAGGTACGACCCCACTGCCCCCACTGCCCTCTGCTGCCCCCTATTTCCCCCTGCTGCCCCTCACTGCACCTCAGGGCCCTGATTCCTGAGGGCTGCAGCACCTCCCCTCCGAGGACAGGCAAAGGGAGCTGGGCTTGTGCAACCTGGAGAATAGAAGGCTGCGGGGTGACCTCATTGCAGCCTTCCAGTATTTAAAAGGGGATTATAAACAGGAGGGGAATCAGCTTTTCACAAGGGTAGGCAGTGATAGGGCAAGGGGAATGGTGTTACACTCAAGGAAGGAAGGTTTAGATTGGATGTCAGGGAGAAGTTCTTCACAGAGAGAGTGGTGAGGTGCTGGCACGGGCTGCCCAGAGGGGCTGTGGGTGTTTCATCCCTCAGGATGTTCACGACCAGGTTGAATGGGGCCCTGGGCAACCAGGTGTAGTGCCAGATCTGGAGGTTGGTGGCCCTGCCTGCAGCAGGGGGTTGGAACATGGTGATCCTTGGGGTCCTTTCCAACCCAAAGCATTCTGTGGCGCTGCATCCACAGGGCGAGGTGAAGGTGAGGGAGCCGGGACGCTGCTGTCCCGTCTGCAGGATGGAGTGGCCGGGTAAGGGCCCCATGGGGAACCCCCGCTCTCCCCATGCTCCTGGGGACTGCCCCGAAGCCACCCATGGGGGTGTCACTGCCCTGTCCCCCCCCCTCCCCCACAGAAGAGCCATCCTCCATGTGCCGGCGCTTCACCGAGCTGCGCAACATCACCAAGGGTCCCTGCTCGCTGCCCAACGTGGAGGTCAGCTTCTGCAGCGGCCGCTGCCCGTCCCGCACCGCCGTCACCCCCGAGGTGGGTCCGTGGGCACCGGGTGCTGCCCCCGTTCCGTGGGCACAGCACACACGGTCGGTGCCACGGTGCTGTGCCCACGCAGGAGCCGTACCTGCAGACACTGTGTGAGTGCTGCAGTTACCGCCTGGACCCCCGCAGCCCCGTGCGCATCCTCAGCCTCCCCTGCGCGGGCGGTGCGGCCGAGCCCGTCGTGCTGCCCATCATCCGCAGCTGCGAGTGCAGCAGCTGCCAGGGTGAGTGGGGAGAAGGGCCCCCCCAGCCCCCGCTGCATCCCCAGCCTCACCTCACCCCCTGTCCTGCAGGTGGGGATTTCTCCAAGCGCTGATGCCCCGGAGGGAAGCTGTCCTGCTGCGTGTCACGGTGGTGGAGGACCCCAAGGTGTCCCCCTTCCCTCTCCTGTCCTGCAATAAAGACACAAGCTCTCGGCTCAGCCATCCCTTGGTGGGAGCAAGGATGGGACGGGGAAGTGGCAGGGGACAGGTGGGGATGGAGATGGATGCAAGGTGAGGGTCTGGGGAGCTCGAGGGGCTCGGGGTTACTGGGACAGGACCAGGAGAGAGCGACATGCGCACACAGTGACCAAGAGGGACTGACGGGGAGCAGAGCCAGGACCACATGGGGCCAGCTCAGAGCGGGCTGCCCTGGCACCAGGTCTGGATGTTCCCCACACCCCATTGGGCTCCAGAACCCATGCAGTGCTCCCAGCATAGTGGTGCCATGGCTGTGCCGTGGTGCCACGCTGTGCCGCAGTGCCATGCTGTGTCACAGTGCCTTGCTGTCCTGCAGTGCCATGCGATCCCATGGCATCGTGCTGTGCCACCGTGCCATGCTGAGCTGCAGTGCAGCAGAGCTTTGCCTGAGCCATGACTGCTGCATGGACAAGGCGCAGGGAAACTGCCCTGGGCTCAGCCCTGCAGGACCGGGGTTTTGTTTGGAGAGGATTTACAGACAGGATTCAGCCACCCCTCGTGCTCACCCCGAGCCCCACACAGCACTGGGTCACAGTGGGCTGCCATCGGTGTGGCACGGGTGATGCAGAGAGCTTGGCAGTGCTAGGGGTGGTGTGCCATGCCGTGCCAAACCATGCCACACTGCCGCACCGTGTCAGTCTGCAGCCCCAGAATGAGCCCCGAGGATTCCTGAGGTGCTGGAGGGGCTGCTGTGGTTTGCCATGACCTGGAGACAGTTCCTCAATGGGCCACGTCCTCGTGGCATCACACAGGGCTGCACCTCCTGGCTCCTGCAGCATGTTGGTTGTAGTGGGTTCTGCTGCTGCTCCCCAGGGAAGATGGAAAAGCTCCTGGCACCAGGGCTGCTCCTCCTGTGCCATGGGGGTTAACACCAGTGGTCCTGATGTGGTATTTCCAGCTTTGGTTGGTGGCATGGGGAAGGACAGTGCTGTAAGCACAACTGCACTCCTATGGATGCTGGGAGGGAGGGAACAGACACAGCAGTGGGCACGAGCCTGGGGATCTGCACCTGAAGCAGAGGCACTGAGCCTCACTGGGGCAACTGGGGAGCAGAAGGGCCCTGGAGGGGTCCTGACACTGCTCAGTGTGTGAAACAATGTTCATGTCTGGGCCAAAGCAGCAGCAAAACATCAGTAATTAGAAGCAAAGTAACACTGGCTGGTTTACTGCTTGACAGAACCGGCTGTGCTTGGAGCTCACGAATTCTGAGCAGTTCCTTCACAGCACAGTGACTGATGGGGGAACAAAAAGACAGACAGCACAGATCGGGCACAGCTGAACACTGAAATGAGCACAGCCGGGTGATGCTGCCGCTCACCTGGGCTGTGCTGTGCTGTGCTGCACCTGGAATGGAAATGCAGGCGGGGGTATTCACACGGGAAACCGGTTTCAACTCCTGCGAGGAGTTTTCTTGAAAAAGAAAGTCAGTCCTCTCTTCTGACTTTCTGAAACAGGGACCAGGGAATGTTTAAACCATCCCAAGAACCCCAAGCAGTGATCTCCAGCCCCAAGAACGGGGCTTTGCCCTCCCGTGGGCTGTGAGACGACGTTCCTGTGTTCCTCCCAAGGACCCGACCCCTTTTCCACATTCCATAGATTTGCTTTTTCCATCTGAGTCTCCCTATGAGCTCCTTGCTCACCCATGTGGGTCTCTCTGCCGGATTTCTTACTCCTAGGGATGCATCGATCCCAAGCTTGGAGATCTGATGCTTGAATATCAGCCATCCCCTCGGTGCCCCTTTCCTTCCAGCACTCCAACCCGTGGGATTACCTCCAGATAAGTCCTTCAGGAGGTGAAGTGGGATCTCCTGATGTCCAGGGTTGCAATCCTTACTGCCCTGATGCTTCCAAACTCCATCTCATGCCCACTGCACCCCAGGCTGCCCCCAACCTTCTCTCACCCCCAACCATCCCTCCCGTGTCCGTGAGAGCAAGGTCCAGCAGCACCGTGCCTGTCCCCGCGGGCTCCTCCACATCCCACGACAGAAAGGGAACCTCCTGGGCGGGGCGAGCCTGGCGATGCTGCTTTTCCAGTATCAGTCTGATGGAGATACCCGTGACACAGCCCCCCACGTTAGCAGCCCCTTAATTCTCCCCCGCGAGTTCTCCATTCACTCATCACTCACCCCCAGGTGAAGCTCGATTCGTTTCAGCCACTTTCTCACGTCTCAGCGTCCCTGCGTCCCTGTGTCCCCCGTGTCATCACGTCCCCGCGTCCCCACCCTCCGTGGCCCGGCCCCACACTTCCCCGCACCGACCCCGGGGCCGCGACTCCGCCCCAGGAGCTCCACGGCTGCCCCTCCCCGCCCAGAGGCGGTCCCCGTCCCGCAGAGCGCGGCCGTCCGCCGGGAGAACGGGAGCGGAGCGGAGCGGAGCCGTCGGTGCCGGGAGCGGACGGGGAGCGGGACAGAGGCGGCCGCAGCTCCGCTCCCATGGCGGACAGCTCGGGGAGCACGGGACGGGAGGAGGAGCGGCCGAAGAGCGGTTCCGACGGCCGCGAGACGAAGCGAAAGGATCGCGGTGCGAGAGCCGAGAGCGCCGGGGTACGGCAAGGGGACGAGCGCGGGGATGGGGCACGCGGGCGGACGGTGGAAGAACGAGAGGACCCGCGGGATGGGACGCCCGTGGGCAGAGGTGAGCGCGTCCACAAGCCGGAACCCACGGGGTACGGTCGGGCAGCCCTTAGCGGCTGGATCCGACCCACTGCTGCACAGAAGAGCCGGGGGATGGGGTCCCCAGTCCTCTCAGTCCCCCGACAGGAGGCGTTCCCGCAGTGTCCTCCACTCACGGCCATACAGCCGTGGAGTCCTTAAGGTTGGAAAACGCCTCTGAGGTCATCGCATCCGACCATCCCCTCCCACCAGTAGTGCGCGCCGACCGCGTCCCCCAGCGCCCCATCCCCGCGGTGGGAGAACACCTCCGGGGACGGTGACCCCCACTCCCGGGCAGCCCATGCCACCATCACGGGGTCACTCTCCGGGGGGGGAAGCCGTCCCTAACGCCCACCCCGCGTCCCCTCGTCCCCGCAGGCACCAGCACGGGTGAGCGTCCGGAGCTGCGCATCGTGCTGCTGGGCAGGAGCGGGGCGGGGCGGAGTGCCACCGGCAACACGCTGCTGTCCCGGGAGCAATTCGTGTCCCAGCTGTCGTGCCAGCCCGTCACCACCACGTGTGCCGAGGGCAGGCGGGAGTGGGGCGAGTGGTGCGTGGTGGTCATGGACACCCCGGCCATTTTCGGGGGGTCGTCCTGGGACAAGAAGAAGTTGGCTGAAGAGCGCAAGCGCTGCCTCGACTTCGCCGCCCACGAGCCCTGCGTGCTGGTGCTGGTGACCCAGCTGGGCCGCTACACGCGGGAGGACAGGAAGGTGCAGAAGGGCGTGCAGAAGGTCTTCAGGGATGCCACAAAGCACATGATGGTGGTGTTCACGCGGAAGGAAGACCTGGGGGACGACTCGCTGGACACCTACGTGAGGACGGCCGAGAACGGAGCGCTGAAGAAACTGGTGGATGCGTGCGGGGAGCAGTACTGCGCCGTGAGCAACAGAGGGCCGAGGCCGGAGCGGGACGTGCAGGCTGACCAGGTGCTGCAGAGGGCTCTGCACGTCGCCACGCGGCAGCACAAGGGGCCCCATAGCATGAGCAATTTTCTGTGCTTCTGCAAGGGGGATTGAACGCCGTGCGGGCGCTGAGCTCTCCTGGCTCAGAGCCGCCCCACGAGCAGTCCCAGTGCCGGCAAAGCCCTCATCTGCTGCCCCGCTCAGGCTGTCACCCCGTGGTGTCCTGGGCCACGAGCACCGCTGTGAGTCCTGAGGTCACCCCACGCTTTGGGCCTTTGCTGTCACCATTGCAGAACATGGCTGTTCCACACACATGTGTGTCGTGTCGTGTCGTGTCAGGGTGGGTCGGGAAGGGAGCTCAGCCCAGGCGTGGGGCATGGTGGGGGCCGGCAGGGAGGGCATCAACCCCCAGGGCTGCACTGCATAGATCTGCTCGAGGCACAGGGGGAACTAGGAAATGGGTGCATGGCTTGGAGTGACAGGGACCGGGCTCCATGGGCGGGATGGGGGCCATGGGACAGGGTGGGGCGGGCGGCCCCAAGGGGGGGTACGGGTGTCTGCCTCACACCCCGACACTCCCTGGCACAGCCCTTCCCCTGCTGCTGCCAACGGGCCCCGGGGAGTGGGAGCTCATGGAGCCGCTGGAGCTGTGGCTCAGCCTTTCCTCACTTCTCTCTCTGCTGTGTGAGTGAGGCAGGAGATATCCCCCTCACACCCGGCGCCATCATTAACATCTGACCGTTAATTTTGGTGAGTCTGGCAGGGGGAGATATGCATGGCTGCGGGATCGGATGGGGGCAGGGACCCCTCTGGGGCTCCCTTCAGTGCTCCGTCTCCTCACCCCATCACTGCTGCAGGACTGCAGGGGCCGGTGCTTCGCCTTGAACCGTGTGGCACCGTCTCACTGTACCATCAACGCTGTGCTGCATTGCTCCTCCCCGCTGGGCACAGCACTGTGCCAAACACGCGGCCACTTTGCCTCAGAATGAAGCTGCAGCCTCACATGGGCTGCACATCTCAGTGTGAACACAACAGCATGAAGCTCTGCTGTGCTGCGTCGTGGCTTTGTGCCCATCTCATTGCTGCTGGTGTGGCCAGGACACTTTGGGCTCAGCGTCAGGGGCAGAGGTGGGCAGCAGCTGCTGGGAAATGCCCTCGTGCTGCTGGGAGAGCGCAGAGCATCTGGGAAGAGGGAGCAGTGCCCATGGATGGGAGCAGCACCCATGAGGTGGGAACAGCACCCACAGGACAGGAACTGCACGCATGGGATGGGAACTGCACCCATGGGTCGGGAGCAGCACCCTTGGGAGGGGGACTGTGCCCACAGGAGGGGACCCATCAGCAGCTCTGGTGGCAGTAGGGTCACAATGGGCTTGGTTGTGGGGCCCTCGCTGCCATGCTCTGAGCACTCCTCACATCTCCACAGGATGGCGGGGTGGGTGTGGGGTTTGGGGAGACCCCTGAGTGTGGCACATGGAGA
>VXAB01000747.1:2783-37058 GCA_013399175.1 Odontophorus gujanensis
AGGGAGGGAGGGAGGGAGAAGAGGAAAACAATAATTTTAGCAGACATCAGAATTCTCAGGATCTAAAGCATTCGTAGCAAATTTGATGCAGCACATGGAGTAGTGATGAGGATTAGGCTGCTGTACAAAGTCCCAGATTTTCTGCACCTTGATAAAACTGTTTTGAGCAAGCCTGTCTTCTGTGGGATGAAAACATCATCCTGTCTAGCAATGATAAGGGCCATCATAGCTTCCCCAGCTCCTACATTTCTCTGGGGCTGTCACTGCCAGGCTGTCAGTACAAAGTAAATCTTCACGTTGGCCAAAAAATGCCTCTATTGCCTTCCCACAAAGAATACTGCTACATTCAGTGTTTTCATAACTGTAGCAGTGACAAATATTGCTGGTGATGTCATTTTACATTTCAGGGGATAAAGGCAGAGAATCATAACACTGGGAATTTTAAACTTTCAAGACTTCACACTTGGCTAATTTTAATGAATAACAGAATGTTACTTTGTA
Source organism: Odontophorus gujanensis (assembly GCA_013399175.1). NCBI lineage: Eukaryota > Metazoa > Chordata > Aves > Galliformes > Odontophoridae > Odontophorus > Odontophorus gujanensis. The sequence continues at coordinate 3,285 of VXAB01000747.1, forward strand.
GTGTAAATATTTTGATGTTAAAGCAGAATGCATGCTTACCTTGCAGTGGTGCTCTGGTGTAGTTTCAGCACAAAGCTGTGTAAGTTATAGGAGCCCACACAAAGACTTCTAAACCAGAGGAGAGCTCCCATCATCTTCAGTGAGTTTGGAGCAGGTCTCAGTTGTCTGCCTTGTGAGTGCTTCAAGCAATATTGAATGTAAGTAATATAAGCAATACTGAAATTTGCAATTCGTTTCCTTGCAGTTTAGTTCCTCTGAACATTAATAACTGGTGCAAGAGAAGTAAAAGATCTACTGCAATGTATGCAAGGGCATAACTGGATGTAACATGAAGACCTGTAGGATCTGAAACTGCAGTGAGGGAGATGAGAGGAAAAAACAGATTTACTGTAGTTTACTTTTGGCTTGGCTAAGGTAGGCTTGGACTTGAGCATAAGACGTTCAACATGTTAGTAGTCTATATTCCTCCTCTTCCCATTTTAATTGTTCTTTTGATTCTTAACTACAGTGGTCACTATTTAACTAATTAGGTAGCCTAATTTAGTTTTTTCTGCAATGATTAATTTCTTCAAGCATAGTTTGGCATCAAATTGTGCTTTAAAATACAGTTGTTGTTGTTTGGTTTTTTTCCTGGTTAAGCTGTTCTTTAGTTCTTGTCCTGAACAGTTATGGTCCTACTTTCTCTACCCATTGATTCAGCAACTGCTTAATCCTGGCAGCAAATCCCATAAACCTTGGATTGTCATGGGTTTACAGTCCTCGTAGACAAGCAACACGTAACTGCTACGTTCCCTATGTTCTAGGCATGACTGCATTACAGCAGTGAAAATGGTGGACAGCCTTTATCTTTTATGGCACTTGGGACATTCTGGCTCTCCTAAGTGGTAGTCTCATAGCTGGTTTTGGAGCAAGCTACAGTTGGGTGTTTTCCACAGTCACTCCTGGGAATGGATGGAGGCTGGGGGTTTGCATGAAGTAAATTTCTGCAGACAAAAGGTTACAAATGCATAACTAACAACACCGTAATTGTTCCTGAAGAAAATGTCAGTGTCCATAAACTTGACACCATGTGTGTCTGACAGGGAGTGAGATAATGACTCGATGTGTCGGAGGAATTTCATCACAGGAGTTGCTTCATTCTTTCAAAAAAATGTGAGAAACCTCCTAGGAATCAGTCAAACTCAGGCTGCACTGGATTGATTTAAGTGGATTAGCTCAACTGTTTCCTATGCAGTTCCTGAAATGTGCTAATCAGTATTAATAATAATAATATAAAAAAAAATAGTGGCCCTTGCTTCCCAAACTGTCTTGCAGTTGCTGCCAGAACTGGGGAGGGCTGGTGATTGACTTTTACTCAAAACATTCACGTAGCACCAGATACTTCAACACATTTTTGAATCAAGAGGAAACTTATTTTGACATTAATCACAGCTTTTCTTTTCTTTTTTTTTTTTTTTCCTCACCAAAACATATTGTAGATTAAGATACAGGCTGCATCTGGGAAATCTTAACCTACAGGAAGAAAGAGTGATTGTGTGGGTGAAGCAGAGCAAGGAGTGAGCTCTGGATTCAGTGCTGACACTGCTGCTCACTTCCTGTTAGGCTTAAGCAAATCATGTAGGTCACTTGTAATTTGGTTTCCCTTCATCCCATACCAAAATGAGGCAACGGGGTGTTGTGAAACTCCAAGCTGAGATGTATAAAAGTCTCCTAGAGCACATCTATAACTGGTTCTTTTAGAGCATAAATATCTTTGCAGAAGGTTTTTGGAGAATCCTCTTCTGAGCCATGGTGTTATGAAAAGGACAAGAGCAACACCTGGCAGGGTAATTATTTGCTTTTTCCTCACTCGCTTTGGTTCATCTAAACCAAAGTTTCCTGAGCTGTAGTGGAGGAGAGATGTTCTGGTTCTTCCTGGAGGGCTGCCTAATTTCTCCTCTTATTTCCATCAAGGCCAGAAATTGCTAAAAGCCTGAAGACGATGAGGAGGAAGGCACTTGGGAGTAGATGGGTAGTGTGCCTTTGGGAGGCAGAGAGGAGTTGCAGACCAAAAACAGCAGTGAGAGCAGTGAGAGCAGCTGGCACAGGAGCAGGGAGAAAAAGGACTGATAGCTGAGGAGTGTAGAGATCAGACCTTGGTGTGGGAAAGGGGGAAAGCAAGAAGTGTGCAGCAGGGAAGAGCAGAACAGTCAGAGTGAAGAGCAAAAGGAGACAGGTTGACTCAGTAAAACAGAATAATTCTCACCATGAGACGGCAGAAAAGTCACAAAACACAACTGTTTTCCTTGTGTTGCTTCGTCTATCAGAAATCACTGTGCTTGTTCTGAGGCCATTACATAATCCCAGACAAAAGAAAACTTTCTCAGAACCACTTCAAGAGAAAGTTTTTGTAGAGCACTTCTTGTTCAATTGTCATTCTCTGGATAAACCATTGCAAGCAGTTAAAATTAAGAATCTATCACTGCTGACTGCCTCTGCTTGAAGTCGTATTGCCTATTACAGTGTCAGTGCTGGCAGTGATAATGGAAGTTTTCCACTCAGAGACATTAGATCACTGTGGCTGACGTTGAATATGCCAAATACAGCCATGGTGTTTTGGTCTGGGTTTGCTTACAACAGTGACAATGCTGAGTTGCTGCCATGCCCTAATCCCTTTGCATCACACTCACCCTACAACGTCAACCAGGTTGAGTGCTTTGCATCTTTTAGAGACAGGCTCCACGCAGGCAGTCCTCTGAAGGGTGGAAGCCACAATACTTATAGAAATGGGTCGCTTTGCAGCCCGTATATAAACTGGAACACCCAGTTATTGGTAAACTACCTAGAGATAAAATATCGCAAGGCATACTTGTCATTAGCAGGCTTTTCTTTAGCCTCAGCAGGGGTGTCTGACAGGCTGTTCTGTAGCAGCACTGAGGAGATGGCTGCTGTGTTCTCCAGTGCCAAGTTCCTCATGCAACAGAGTTTGCAGGTGTAGAAGTGGCCAGTTCACCCTGGCAGTGACGAGCTGCATTAGATTCAGCTCAGTAGATCCAGCTGCACGAGAACAGCTCAATGTGAAGAAAGATGGTGAGGTCAGACTTATGAGTGTAGATCCAAATTCAGTTCTGATGTTGCAGACTCCTGCAGGGTTGTGCCAGGAAGGAATTCCTTTCCCTGTAGCTTGCTGTTCAGCTGGTGCCTTCTGCCTATGCAGGAGCTGTGTTTGAAATAGCAAATGCACCAGAGTTTTGCACTGCTAACAGGCTTGAGTGATCTTGGTCATACATGCAACCGAAGCAAGAGTGACTGCTGGCAGGAAAGTGCCGTGTTATTCATCCTGACTCAAGCAGACCTCATGCAGGCAGGCTGGTGGCCAAGCTCTGTTTCCACAAGCAGATAAACCTTTTGGGCAGCGCACAATAGAGCAGATAGTAAAGATGAATGTTACACTGAGCGCTTCTGTATCACGTGCCGTGGATTTCAGAGTGCTTTTCACAGGAGGCCAGCATCCTCTAATACATAAATCTTACATCATGTGGGTCCTTACTGGTGCAGTTACCTTTCTAGGGTAGAAACACGTAGGCACAGTTGTTGTTTTTCCTGCAGAGAGTGGAAAGGAGAGGAGTGAAAATGGAATTGCATCATTTCACCACACGTTTAGAAGATAATATTATGTCTGTAACACTTTGGTGTGACTGGGACCTTCCTGCACAGGGTGCAGCAGTTCAGCTGAAGGAGCAGACAGCCCTGGGGAATGTGCAGCTGGGGCTGCGTGCATTAATTGTAGCGTATCACTATTTATCTCATTTACATGCATTGAAAGGAAATGGCTGCTTTTACTACAGTGCCCCATTGTGCCAGGGGCTGTGAACACCCATCTACAGGCAGGGTCTCTGACTCCTGAAGTTTACCCTGAAATGTGAGACAGAAGGGATGGTGGAGGGGAGTGGAATCTAAGTACACAGTATTATGGTATGTATGTATGCATTAGTAGCTGGCCTGGCACAGGAGGTTTTTCAGGTCAGAGAGGTTGAACCCTATGACATTACAATGCTGGGTATTCCTCTATTACTCTCTTTCCAGAGAGAGTTAGATCAGCATTGTTCACTAAAAGCTGGAATACTTTGAGCATGTGTACTGTGAGATAAGCTGGGTTTATGCTGCAGAATAAGGCTGGGCATTTAAAACTCCTCAGGGAGCGAATGGATGCACTTTAAGCAGTCTTAAAACACCTGTACACTTGAATCCCAACAGCTAGCACGCAGAAAGGAGCACAGCTTGTCTTGGACAGAGAGCTGGCTCACACACCTTGCCTCAGTGCTTGCCTCTACTGTTGCACCTTGGTGTCTGTTTGAAATGGAGCTCAGTGAGTGTGACACTGAGTTTAAGTTGGATACAAGGAAGAAGTTGTTTACCAGGAAGGTGGTGAGGAACTGGCACGGGGTGCACAGAGAGGTGGTGCTGCCCCGTCCCTGCACACAGCCATGGTCAGGGGATGGGGCTGTGAGCACTGCTGGAGCTGTGGGTGCCCCTGTGCACTGCGGGCAGTGGGATCAGATGCCCTTTGGGGGTCCCACCCGACTCAAACCGTCCTATGGTTCTGTGAGAGAGCTGCATCCATACGCTCCCAGCAGTGCTGGGGGGACCACCATCCAATTTCGGATAGCATCCAGTCTGTCAGAGCGTATCATCAGTCCCCTGCACATCCGGGAAGAGCTGTGCAAGGCTCCAGCAGGATGGGCAGGAAGCAGGGACCTTTTCTCCCCCAAAAGGCACCCAGGGAAAGCTGCTGCACATCGGCTGCACGGAGATGCTCAGAGATGCAGAGCAGCAGAGGGCATGTGGAGGATTCATGGGCTGACAGGAGGCGTGTGCGGTGGGTGCTGACCCTCGCCGCCCATCTGACCCCACTGTTTGTTGAGGGAGCTGACTTGTCTGGGAGGACTGGCAGGGACCGGGGTGCCAGATGGCATGTGTATGCGTGTTGTGTGTCGGCTGTCATTCAGCCAGATTAATGTGGAGTTGGTAAAAAGGAGGAGGGGGAAAAAACAATTAAGCAAGAATCCCAAAAACAATTGAGGCCACGTGCCACTGGGCAACAGTCGTTTGCTCCACAATGGGTTATCGGCTTACAATGAATGGGCCCAACTGTTGCAAACGACATGAGCCTGCCCAGTTTTCAAATCATTTAATGCTCTTGTTTTCTTCCAATCCAGCCAATCTCTGGGCCGGGAGAGTGGTCACCTGATATTCTTTTTCTGTATTTAAGTCCCAGGCCTCACAAAATAACTGAACAGTGGTAACCATGGCAATGCTAATTATTGCACCATAACTACAGTACGAGAAAGAAAACAGGGTAGGCTGGGAGAGAGATTTGAAGGTGTTTCTGGCCAGCATTTTAGCTTCTGGCTCCTGCTCGTTGCTTTTTCTTTTTCCCTCCTTCTTTCCAAAGTGTTTTTACCAGCAAATTACATTGTGCTTTAAGGATTTCCCAGATAATTGTTCTGGGAACTTTTAGTGTGTGTTTCAGGAAATCACAAATAGAGGAGCTGAATTCTCCTGGGCCACCAGGCACTCGAGTTCTGTCTTGTTCTTTTGAGCTGCCTTGGAATCATATGGAATATAAAAGATGCTTCAGCAGGAGACCAGATTTCTTTAAGACTCCTGCATCATTATTTGTCAGTGAGCATGCATTGGTGCCACACAGCTGGTTCCAACACATCTGTGAGAGAGCTCTTTAAAGTCTTGGTTTTAAAAGCAAAATCAGCTACATCCAGCAGACTCTGCTCTGGCCCTGAACCCCTCTGGGTTAACCCTGGGCATCCAGTGATCACTTCCTAATGTGCTCTGATGACTGCTTTACTCTGTGACTTCTGTATAATGTAGGTATAACTGTTCTTTTATTGACTTCAATTGGAGTTTTGACTTCATGGGAGCTTACGAGTGCTGTATATACCTTTCAGAGTTTCACTTTTGTACCACACATGCTATCAAAAGCAAAACCTCCCTATAAGAACTGTTTCTGTGCTTCATGGTTCCTTGTTAAGTATCAGTAACTTCATGTCTCTGAATGGAAAAGATGAACAGCTCATTCTGTGAAGTTTTGCTTATGCACCCACCAAGGGGATAATGGGCTGGGAAAAGCTCTCTCCAGGTGTTAAAGGCAGCAGAAGATTGTGAAGGATCTTGGCACAGAAGCTTTTTCAAGGCTAGCTGCTCACTGGATTCTAACATTAATGCAGATCTGTCAGGCTAAAAGTCCTGACAAGGTTTCTTCTACATCGAGGCTGTACAAGTACAGATTCCTGACAAAAGTGAAAATGACAAATCTGTTCGGGTTTTGTTTCTAGGCAGTTTCTCTTCCAGGTTCTCATGCCTTCTTCCCCTACAAATACTGCACATAATGTTTTCTTAACTGCAACGTTTCAAATTGTACAAAGGAGCACATGATTAAAAGGCAAAGAACATCAGTAACTAGCCAGCTGTGAAACAAAAGGTCACATCTAAACTCTGCGAGCAGGGTTCCAGCCTGACGTGTTTCCCTGCTGACCTCCACCAGCTCAGGCATCCCAGACATCTCCCTCCTTACCAGAGACAGTTTTGCAGCATCTCTGCTCTTTTCTAACCTTTCATGCTGTTTTGCAGGCTCTTAGCTTCTGACCCCTCCCAGCTGACTGAAGATGACCTCCCCAGTGACTTGCAGTCCTTGTCGTGGCTGACATCTGTTGATGTTCCTCGGTTACAACAGATGGCCAGTGGAAGAATGGATTTTGGCCTTGGAGCCCAGAATGCAATGCTACAACAGACAGGTAAACTGTTAGGATGGTAAATAACTGCTATTTAAATGACACAGCTCCTTTCACTTTCCTCCACATAGTCCAGCTTTCCTATTAGTAGGTTTGATTTAGGTTTGTTACTTTTCACTTTCTTGCCAGAGACCTGAAGTCTGTTTTCTTCTGATATTGCTGATCTATTTCTTGCATTTTGAGAGGCAGTCCTAGCAGTCACAGCAGTCATCTTAGTATCCAACAGACTGCTCTACTCATTGGCCCATGCCATGTGTGAAATTGGGCCAAGGTATTTAATACTTGCATTTCAGAGGTTTTCAACAGCTTTGAAATTAGGTAATTAATCTTCCTTGTTTGTTTCAACACTGATAAAACTAAGAGCATCTTATTTACCCCACACCTGTTTGCTCCACACAGACTTACAGCATCTGCTCATTGAATGCCTCTCTTTTCTTTGTGAGCATCCTTTAGGCAAGCACTCTTGTTCCCTGAGGCATTCTGCCCAGAGAGCTCAGTGTATCATCTCGTGTGCTTTGCAGCAGAAATCCATTTGGAGTGCAGAGAGCTCTGAATCTGTGCTTTGTTTCTGGATTGTTTTTTTTCCTTTTGTAAGATACCGTGTCTGTAACAGCACTGCAGACTGTTAGACAGCTGTCATCTTTCATCCTCTGCATAACGAGTTTTAGAAGCAGCTGAAGTCACCTTTGCAGTTTGTGAAGTGTTCAGAGTTCTTTTGGGATGGAAAGCTGCAGAGGTGTGATTATCCACTCCAGCCTTAGCTGTGTTCTGCCACATCTATTACAAATTGGTGTCAGCTCTCTTTTCTGAAGTGCACATTCACAGGAACATTTATTACGTTTGCTTTTTTCAAAACAGGTCCTGTGGCAAGCAGTATGCCAGGAGCACCTGGAGCAATGATTCATGTCCAGGCCAGCCTGCCACAGGGAGTCCTGGGACTCAATTCTATTTCACCACATGGAGCAAACGTAAGAGCAACACTTGCACCACTTCTTAGGAAAAGATGATGGTAATCTGAAGGCTGACACGTCTGTTGTCCTTGTCTCAGCAGATGAGCCAGTACTCTGTAGGTGGGCAGCCATCTCCTAGTTTACAGACACAGCAGCAGCTCTTCCCTCCTCATCCACAGCAAGTGTTTGCCATAGCCCAGAATACACAGCAGGTACTGTTTATTGCTTGAGGTCTGTGTCTCAGAGTGCCTTCTAAGATCATCTCTGGAGCACTTTCAGAAAAAAAAATAAGCCCTAAGCCTACATACACCCATAGACACTCTTCTTCTCTTCCTCTGCATACAGTGCAACCCAGCAGCAATCTACAACACATCCTATGGCACCCAGCCACATTATCCTCAGCCACGCCTGGCTCCTCACTCTGCCCAAGAACTGCATCCAAAGCACTACCCTAAGCCCATCTATTCATATAGGTGAGTAGATTCCAGCACAGCATGTTGCTCAGAGCTTGCTTTGGGATGACTTCACTCTCGGTGTGACAGCACAAGAGTATTTGATTGCTTTTGAAGGGAACAAAAATCCATTCACCCACCCAAGGGTTCTGTGGAAACTGCCCCTGGGGAGGGGGAGGAGGAATGAGCAAGCAAACTAGTTCCTGGCCATCAGCACAAAGGTAGAAAAACAGCACAGGGAAGTAAAATCTGCAGGATCAGAGGGTGACTTCTGAGCACTTGGAAACTCACTGACTATAGATTCCCAGGGGGAAACAATACCAGGGGAATCCCGTGGTCAGCCAGGTGTTTGTGTCTGAACACAGATGGATCTGAGGTTGCTAGACCAGAAGACATGACAATTAAGCATATACAACCTGTTGTTAAGTGTTTCTCTGTTCTCTAGCTGCTTAATTGCAATGGCACTGAAGAACAGCAAAACAGGCAGCCTCCCAGTGAGTGAGATCTACAGCTTCATGAAGGAACACTTTCCCTACTTCAAGGTATGCCTGCAGCTGGAAGCTGGGAGTGGAGCATGGCACGCTTTGCTCTCAGTGTATTCCTCTAACATCTCTCTGTGCCTCTCAGACAGCCCCTGATGGCTGGAAAAACTCCGTGCGCCATAACCTGTCCCTGAATAAGTGCTTTGAGAAGGTGGAGAACAAGATGAGTGGCACCTCCCGCAAGGGATGCCTGTGGGCTCTCAATCCTGCCAAGATTGACAAGATGGAAGAGGAGATGCAGAAGTGGAAGCGGAAGGACTTAGCTGCCATTCACAGGAGCATGGCTAACCCAGGTAGGGCTTACGTTATGCTTCAGTTGCTTGCGTGAGATGCAAGGGTTAAAAATGTCAGTTTGGCCAGGAATACACAAATTAAAATAAACAGTTGTGCAGAGCAGTGCTGGCTAGCATGGAACTCAGGCCCTCCAACAGCCTCTGCCTTAAACCTGCACAGCCAAAATGCTCCCCATGCTCTGCACTGAACTGGGTCACTGCTGCTGCAGAGATGGAAACCCTCAGCACAAACTGGTCCCCACATTTTAGATAGTCATCTTTTTCCTCCCTGCTAACTAACTTAAGGCCTTGCACGTGCTGGATACGAAGAGTTATGCTGCCTCCAGTGTTAGGTTTTATAGTGGCAGTTGTCAATGGTTTTTTTGGCTGTTGTTCTGCAAAACTCTTTACTGAGACTCTTTCTTATTTATAAAGACGTGCTTATTTTTGAAGCTTTCAGCAGCTCAGTGTTGGTGGAATTAACCAGATGTTTTTGCTGTAAAATCTCTAATACACAATCTGATAAATAACATTCTCCTTTGAAGTGGAGGAGACAATAGTGCCATTGAAACTGCCAGGAAGCTCTCGTGGGAATCTTTCCTGGGAAGCAAGCAGGATTCAGTGTCCCTGCAAGCAGGAGACCTTCTGAGGATGCTGCCTGTGCTGCTTTGTGCAAACTTCACGTGATCTTGTTTTTTCTTTATCTGTGTTAGGGTTTACCATGGATGTCAACTAGGGTATGGGTTAGGGGTAGGGAGGTAGATGGCACTTTTTTGCTCTTTGAGCAGCCAGTTTGCACAGGCAAAGCTTGCCTTCTGCGCTGCTTCTCACGCAGTCACAGATGCTGCTTGCCTTCTAGGTTTTATTGCAGAAGTGCAAAGCTGTGCAATGAAATGTTTTGATAGGGCCCTACCTGATCAGATGGGTTAAACTTCCTCTTTTCTTCCTTGGGAATGGGCACTGCGTGCGCAGAGGAGCTGGACAAGCTGATCACTGACAGACCCGAGAGCTGCAGGCGGTCCAGTAAACAGGCAGAGCCAGAGATCTCTACCCTGAACCACATGGCAGCAGCCCAGGGCTGCCTCTCCATCTCCCAGCTGCAGCCCCAACCCATCATGACGCTCTCGCTGCAGTCTGTCCCTCTGCATCACCAGATCCAGACCCAGGCTCGCATCGCGCCGGACTCCCCAGCACCTGCACAGACACCTCCTCTCCACACTCTGCCTGACATCAGCCACAGCCCCCTGCCCCACCACCCCATGGGCCGTGCCCCTCCCGACTTCCTGAACATGACCACAGACATGAGCACGGAGGTGGATGCTCTGGACCCAAGCATTATGGATTTTGCATTGCAAGGTATAGGAGAAGGAAGCTGGGGGAGTGGAGGGCAGGATTTATACGATTGTATCGTTGCTGAATATATATCCAAGGGCTTCAGCAGGACTCACTGGGATGGAATTAACTGAGCTGAAACTTTGTGCTGGGTGCTGGCCTCTGCAGCTTGACTTCCCCAGCCTTCCTCAGTGCATTTCTCCCCTGTGCTAGATAGGAAAGCAAACTACCTTCATGATTTAAGTTCGGGCACTTCAGTAGATAGAAATAGACATGCCCAGCTAAAGACCTGGGACATCACACCTCTCCATCTCCAGGAAACCGTAGCTCTTCTTGTGCCTTGGTGTCTCTGATTTATAAATCTTTCACTCATGGAGCTCCTTAGTGTGATCCTTGGCTTTCTTTCTGGTCAGCACGTGGTAGATGGCTGCTGTCCAGGAAGGTCTGGATTGCTGGAACCCAAAGGGCTGTGGGGGAGCAGACTCTCACTGCCTTCACTCTCCAGATCTGCAGACTGTGCTGCTTCTAAGCAGCACATAAAACCCTTTAGTTAAGGACTGCCCCCCTCCCCACCCAACCTTCCCGAGCAGGTTGGATGTGTTGCTGTGACTGGAATTTAATCTTTTAAAGGTAACATATGGGAGGAAATGAAAGACGACAGCTTCAGCCTTGACACCCTGGCTGCCTTCAGCAACTCTCCCCTGCAGCTCTCAGACTGTGATCTGGGCACTCCTGGCCTCACCCCCATCTCCAGTGGCAGCGATCACTCCTTCTCAGACGTGCAGGTCACAGGCCTTTACACCACTTACACCTCCATGGACAACGTAGCAGCTGCTCAGTACATGAACCCTCAAGGCAACAAGCCCATCGCTCTGCTCTGAGTGCTGCACCATTCCATGGACCCCGAGTTCAGCGGCCAGTTTCTCCCAACCCTTAAAAAATCCAACCTGAAAGCAATAAAACAGCTCCTCCTGCAGACACTAGGAAGGTGTTGGCTGTTTACTGAGACACAGCACACGATGCCAAAATGACTCAAACCACTACCAGTGGAGTTCTGCTCTGCCTTCCACCCGTGGCAGGACTGAGCGTGGACGGCTGCATCACAGGGCTGGTGAGCTCCTAAGGACTTGGAAGGCATCAGTCAGGAGGAGCTTCTGCTGGAATGGAGCTGAGCTGACAACGAGTCCTGTTAAGGAGCACACATTTTCTCAGCGTTATGATCTAGACTTACTTGCTGATGTTGTTCTGTTGTCACACACAGTGTGATCAGCACCAAGTCTGTGTCCAAGGGGTTGACCTCGTACCACGCTCATCTGCTTTCTTACATTGCCAAATGACTGCTGCCTTGAGCGAAGATCTGGAGCCACTTGCACCTCTAACATAACCTCTGACATAACTGTTGCTAACTTATTGTTGTGAGCTGGGAGGAGGGAAAAAGGAGCAAAGTGACTGTACATGAACAATCCATAGCAGATAACTGCTGTGTGTAGGGCTTAAAAACAAAGTCCGTACCCATGAAGGAGCCAGTACACCTGAGTGCTGAAGCTGATCACTGGCTAGTTGTTTTTAGGAGTGATGCCTATTTTTAGGACTTGTTTTTTAAAAAGAAATTTAGATTTTTTCTTTTTATAGGACCGTGTCTTGTGCTTCTGTCTGTTTTTGTGCTAGGCAGTATTACTATTTGTAAATTTATTTATATTTATTGCTATGAAGAGAAATTATGTAAACTGAGCACTGTTTGTATTGTTTGAAATGCTGCAGTAACCTGTTTTACACCAACTAAGTTATTCACCTTCAAACCATGGCAGTTCTAACCACTGTTTGCTACACTACATTTCTTTTGAATGAGCACTTTTGGTACTGTGAAGCTCATGGTGTTCATCCCCAGTTCGGACACCGAATGTCATAACTGCTCCGTGTCAGTCTGAACCATCTTCCCATTCTCACAGGTCCAACTCAAATCGTTTCTAATTCAGATTTTTATATTTACATACCCCACTCTGTACGTGGTAGCACGTGATGCAAAGCAGAACAAACAAGTCTGAGACATCCAACACGGAACCACACTGAGATTTAGCATTCAGTCTACTCATACCTCGGTGACCACGGACTCATATTTATGTCTCATGTGTTGTCTGTCCTGTTCAGAGCATTTCCTGCTCTGTCAGTCCCAGTCCTTGTCCCCACAGCTCTCATGGCCGGGGCTGCCCATGGCACACAGCCTCCCCAGCCTCCATCCAGCTACAAAACACCAACTGCAGCACCCAGCTGTGCAACCTGGGGGCAGCAAGATGCTGGAGCAGCCCCCCCAGCCCAGGTTCCTCGTGCTGAAAAGCACCGTTAGAGTCAGGAGCTGGAAAATGTGCATAGCTGTACCTCCCCAACCTGCCCCTTTCAGAAGGGCACGGTGCTCCGAGTCGTAATTTATTGTTCAGCAACATGTGATTACTGATCATTGGCTGTGACTGGTATCATCCACACTGTCTTCATTTTTAAAGAATAAATCATATTCCTTAGCACAAACCCTTGTCGTTCCAGATGTGCTGTAATTACTACGTGGCAGCAAGCAAGCCGTGCTGCAGCTCCGTGTGCTCACCCACTGCTGAAAGCCTTGGTACCTAAACCCATGGCTGGGAGCTCACCAGAGGGGTCCTATGGACCAAATCCACTCTTGTGCTCTGGGGAAGAAGGCTGTGCACTGCACAGCAGCAGTTGCTATTCCCTCCTCGTGCCCTGGGTTCGTACAACAAAACAAAAGAGCTCAGGAAGGTTTCCCTTGAGGACAGTGCTCATTTTATTGGTGTCGGTTTGGGTGAATGTTTCCACCCCTGACACAGTGCAGCAGTGATTCCTTTCAAACCAGAAAACATTTCCTCGTCTTTTCCATCCTCCCTTTGAGGTCAGGGGGACCTCCCTGGGCAGGAGACCTCCCCACCTCCGCAGCCCTCAGCACAGACACAGCCAAGAAGGTGCCAACACACACCAGCCCCCCTCAGTCCCAGCACTGCCCTCAAAGCATCCATCCCCCTTCGCACCGCCGCCGTGCTCCCAGGGCTGAGCCCAACACGATGTGCCTGCAGTGGAGTCACACAGTCAGAGGCACCGCAGCTCATCTCTCTGCTGCTGCCCATCCCAGAACAGCTTGTGATGTCTTTTTGGCCTCCAGCTTTTTGTGGTGGCATCTACGGATCGCTCCACAGCGCAGGGGAGGATTGGGACAAATGGCTCCTTGCAGTTTGGGAGCTTGTTTTAAAGCAGCGGTTTGAGGCTGATCCTTCCTCAGCAGGATTTACATTTCCTTTTGGCAGTGCACTGTCAGTCCCAACACAGCCATATGAGACCACTCCCTCTGTCCAGCTCCAGACGGTGTCATACAACGTGTCTGACATAGGTGCTTGCTTAAAAGATTAAGGCCAGGGCTTGCAAATGAACACAGTGAAAGTTGTTTAATTCTTTTATAAATCAGCTCTGCACCAGGTCCAGCCTCCAGCCTCGGCTCAGAGCAAATTTATCTCGGCCAAACCCAGTGCCAGAGGGCCCCACACAAAAAGGGGGAGCATCTTCATAGCTTAAGGTACAGACATCGGCATCCTTTATTTAGGCACATAGAGGGAGCCCGAGGCTTCGGCTCGAGGAGTGCTCCTCCTGCTGCCGGATCACGACGGGCTCTCACTGTCCACCGTGGACAGGAGATGGGCGACCTGAGCCTTCTGTGCACGGGTGATGTGCTGAGCCACCTGGACGATGCAGTCCACGGCCACCTCGGGGTTGGCTTGGAGCAGGCTGCGAGGCAGATGGGAGAGCACAGCTCACGTCCCCAGCACAGGGGATGGCAGTGCCCTCACACCCGGCTCCCACGGGCACCCGGCCCCCACGGGCACCCGGCTCACCTCCGGATGTGCTTGAGTACGTAGTCCCTCTTCAGGTACTTGATGTTGTCCCGGATGGCTGACTTGCTGCCATCATCCTCCTGCATGTGTTGCTCCAGCCACTCCACCACCACCTGGTTGTTGTCCCACAGGTAGCCCTGGGAAGAGGAGCATTGTCCCATTATCCACACGGCCTGATCCTCCCCTTCTGCTGCATCCCTGGGCTCTTCCTCCCACGGCACGTTAGATAATGGCACTGTCCTCCTCAGCCCTCCACGCTGCATCCAACCCACATAGCAGCCATAGAGAGATGGGTTCTGATTTCCAAACCTGAAAGCTTCAGGGACTACTGAAAATGCAAAAGGTTTAGGTAGAACCACGGCCCCACGTACTTTCTCAGCTCCCTCTGTCTCCATGAACCAGCGCCGCAGCGTGGACTGGATGTGGATGTGGCTCAGCTCGCTGTTGGCTTTCAGGATCTCCAACTTCACCACCTCCTCCAGCAGCAGCCGTCGCAGCCGCCAGTAGAGGAACGAGCGGGCGTTCTTCCACTCCAGGATGTCCTGTGGAAACAGGCAGAGCTCAGGTTAAGCCTTTGTAGGGGAAAAGGGGCTGATGTGGAACGGGGGTAACTCTCCCCCTCATGCTGTGCTGCTGTAAAAGCCCCACACTGAGCCCCACCCCCAGCCTCCCCCACTCACCGTGATGACACCTTTCTCCTGCATGCGGCCAGGGGTGTCATGCAGGTCTGCAAAGTGCATGGCCACCTGGTAATACATGGGCAGCAGGAGCTCCTCCCGGGCCTTGAGCTGCTTCTCCAGCTCCTTGCGCTGCGCCTTCAACAGCTCCGGTGTCCCTGCAGGACATTATCAGCTGCTGCTTCCCAGCAAGGGCTCAGCTTGGTGCTCTCAGCCATCCCAAGGCCCATGTGCTGAAGCATGCTTTTCCCTTACCCAGCTGCTCCGCGAGCTTGGCATAAACCTTATCGATCCTCCTCATGGTCTTCACCAAATCTTTCTTCCTGAACTTGATCTCCACTGTTCCCCCAGGCTCCAGAATGCCGCCCCTGGCAATAAAGTCTGGTAAATCAGGGGTCGATCTGCAGGGCAAAACAAATCCTGGGAAAAGAGGTCACTGCTCATGGCGAAGTGTTACAGTTCAGGCAACTTTCTCCTCTAAGAGTCTGGCACAGAGAGGAACCAGCAGGGTTCTGTCTCTAATCTGGGACTCTTGGCTATCCTCCCACTCCTTCCAGCTTGCTCTGATGCACATTAACTTGCGTTGGAGAAAACCAGAGGCTGACCTGCTCTCCTTGTCTGCATACAGCTCCACGTACAGGGGGTTGATGGTGGGGTCCATGACCACCCAGGAGCCCCCCCGCAGCTCGGCGTGTGGTGGGATGTACACCAGCACGGGCTGCTTAAAGTCCCGCAGGCTATCGACGATGAAGGCACCGAACTTCAGCATTTGGTCATACATGTCTGGAAGACAAAGGGACTCAGTGGGCGGGCGCCCCGAGCACTGCAGGAGGGCTGGTGGCACAGCACGGCAACCTGGGCACCCCGGGTACCTTTCATGCCACTGGAGAAACCCCTCCAGTTGGCAAAGATCATCAGTGGGAGATGCTCGCGGTTGAAGTCCCGAATGGCCTGGGCCGTTTTGAAGGCAGAGTCTGGAAACCAGACCTGTCCTGCCTGCTGGATTATCTGGAAAAGACAGCGAGCAGCAGTGCTGAGCCCGGGGTCAGCACCTCCAGGCACAGCAACCCACGGCGCACAAGAGCTGGAAGGAGACAAACTGAGAGCACCACGATTCAAGGACAGCCAGGACACGCTGAAAGGCCGTGCTAAGCTTCTTCCCCGGCCTCAATGCTGGGTGCTCTTCCTCTGCCATGTGCTAGCACTGAGGTTACCCCACACACCTTCGCCTCCGAGTCGGGGTTGGCGGGGTCTGCGGGTATTGTCACCTCCACGGTGCGGGTCTCGACAGCGATGACGCCCACAGGGAGACCCCCCAGCCTGCAGCAAGGAAAGCAGCCTCAGCAGCGGCCAGTTCCCCTCCAGAACACATCCCAGAGAGGTGCACCCCGCTGTCACCATTCCAGAAGTGGTGCCATGGGCAAAGGTGACTTGCACTTGTCTGTGCTCGCAGTATCTGTGCATCAGGGGTTGGGAAGGATTCCCTGCTCACAGCTGTACCTCGCTCTGCCAACCACGACCGTCTGTGCCCACGGCTTCATGATCTCCAGGAAGCTTCCCTGGTCAAAGAAACCACTCTGCCACGTCCCCTTGAGAGCTGCAGAGCACAGAGGGAAGAGGAGTGGCACGATCATGCACACCAAAGGGCTCCTTGTGCACTGATGTGCAGCAAAAAGCACATTCTGCACCTAACAGGAGAGTCTGCAGCCACAGGTTGCATTTAGGCACGCTGCTCAGGCTGCTCTCACTCACTTGGGTGTGGTCTCCCTGCCAGCATCCACCTGGGATCATAGGGGACTTTGGAAGGGACAAAATCGATCTCTCTTTCGATGGGATCACTTATGGCGATGACGGGCACCGGGCTCCGGTTATCCTGTAAGGCAGAGCCCCAGCGGGCAAGGTCAGCAGCCAGGTACCCCGTAACACCCTGCACTGCTGTCCTGCAGCACCCTCCTACCTTGGGCATGTACGAGAGCCACTGCAGGATGGTGTGGACTCCTTCAAAGTCATCCGGGACAGTGATGTGGGAAACGCCGTTGTTGTGCATGACCTGCACGCCTCCCAGCTGGTTATTGGATGTGTAAACTTCACGCCCCAGCACCTAGGCAGACAAACACACATAAGGCTCTGCTAACACAAGACCTGCCTCTCCAGGTCATTTTTATCCATCTTTGTCCAGGTGTATTCCCTTCTGTTTTGAGGCTGAATTTCCACAGGCTGATGTTAAAGCAAAGGGACCCTTGTTCAGACATCTGAAGGTTTCAAACCAGCTCAAGACCACAGAGCTGTGCCCAGAAATGGGTTCTGCTCCTGGCATCAGGGCTGAACTGTCCCTGCAGCTCAGCACTGCACCTTGCACTGGCCCCTAAATCAACACCAAACACCTGCAGAATTCATTAGGGCATTTCCTTAATGAACACATCCCATGAGGACCCATGGGGTCGTACCACCTCTTCCCACAGGATAGGGAAGGAGCTGAGGGGCAGAACAGGGGGAGGATGTGGGCCACAGCACGGTACCTTATTGAGAGCTGTGACCCCAGTGAGGATGATGTGGGAGTTCTCCACCTGGATGACACGCTGGCCCAGCCTCACCAGGTACGCGCCGATCCCGATGGCACGGCACGTCACCTGGGCACGCACACGAGGACACACAGGGTTACTGGGGACAGTGGGTTGCAGCAGCAATCCTCTCTGGCTGTACAGGAAAGGGTGCAGGCTGTACCATGCTGATGGTCACTATTTCATCGTAAGCACGAGAGGACTCCCCAGCAATGGTGCCAGCAGCTCGCAGGTTTTCCACTCCAAATCCATTCTCCTTGCCAATGATGTCCAAGAGGATGTACCTGCAAGAAGACAGTGCTGCGGCGGTGTGGGACAGGGTGGGATTCACTTCCATGGTGGGGCCAGCAGGACAGCGAGCCAGGACGTGGGGAGACACAGGGCAGGGCTCACCTGGACTCACCCCCTTCCTCCACGTGCTCACAGTGCACGGAGTTCATGGCACTGATCCTTGTGTAGTCCTGGGGAGTCAGGTACAGGTACTTGAAGCCCTGAAAACATAGAGAAGGAGAACGAGCTGCGGAGCCTGCTTTGTGCACACTCACATGGGATACTCTCCAAACCCAACCTCACAGCAGGGTCAGGAGCAGGGCTGGACAGAGCAGCCATGACTGCACACTCACCTTTATCTCCACCCCACCAGGGAAAGCAGAGGGAACCATCCCCACGGCGCTGGAGGTGCTCATTCCCCAGCGCTGATCCTATGGTTTTATCTCCCCTTTTTAGCTCCTGTCCTTCCCCCATTGAGACCCCTGGCTGTTTTCTCTGATGCCCACACACCTTGTAGGGGTCCTCGGGGTCCACCCAGGCCACCTGGAACATGTGCTTTATCTCATCAGCAAAGCCGATGCGCGCGCCGCTGTTGGCAGCGATGTAGATGCGAGGGATGCCCTCAGCCCGTGCCAGCTCCGAGGCTCTCAGGAACACCAGGTCCTCCTCCGGCCCGAAGGAGCCGATCTTGTGTGTGATGTCATTGCAGATGAGCACGATGTCCCGGCCCTTCGGGTACTCGGGGGTCTTCAGCTTCATTTTGAAGGCAACCATCCCTACCTGCCCCCAAAATGGCACAGTGTCTCAAGGATGGCTCCTCCCTGCGCTGGACACTGCAGTGACCAACGGACAAAGCCATCTGAGGAGCATCACTTGGGCTTGAGACAAAGCTTGGAGCAGGGAAGCCACCAACAAATCCCACCTGGGTCAGCACAGCTTCCCCACAGCCCGCTCCCAAACCCCTCCCTGCTACCTCGTTCCCTCCAGGGAGCCTGTTCATCTGCACCAGCTGCCCCTGCGAGTCCAGCACCAGCTCGGTGTACGTCAGGATGTCCTTGGGGTGCTGCTCTGAGGGTCCCCACAGCTTGAAGAGAGCCTGCAGAGACACCAGTGCGTGGAAGAACAGGGCACAAAGCCTGCTGCTGGGACTTGGTGTGAGCACAGCTCGGTGTCTGAGCTCTGCTTCACGAGTACAGCTACGGCAATTTGCGAGAGCTCGGAATCAGTTTTAAAAGGCATCCTATAATTAAAAACTTAGTGAGTTTGGGTTCTTTTCTTTTTCTCCTTTGCCAGCTGAGGGGGAAGGAGGGAAGGAAGAGGAAGTTCAGTAATTAGGAGCCTCGTCCTGCTCAGCTGGACACACCTGCCTGATCATCTCTGGGAAGTCATACACATAGGTGGTGCCCAAGGACTGCGCCTGGAAGCGCTTGGCCTGGAGCAGGTCCTTGGTGACGTAGGGGGTATTGATGAGCATCCCGTGCTGAGCCCCTTGCTTGTCCCCATACGACTGGAACATGATCTGCAGAGGAGAGCAGAGCACAGACGTGGGAGCAGCTCCGCGTGGTCGCGCTGCGGTTCCTGTTTGCTGCCTCCTCCTGCAGTGCTCACGTTGCCGCTGCTGGGGTCCCTCACTTCCTTGTAGAGGCTGATGTCCAGGTAGTAGCCAGACTCGTTGGTCAGGGAGAGGCGGATGGGGATGGCTGTGGCTGTGGGAGTCAGGCGGATGTTGATCTTCACCTCGGCCTGCAGGACCCGCAGCTTCCAGAGGCGGCTGCCGTAGCGCATCACCATGGCCCGTACTGACTCCTCGATCTGGGGTGGGACAGCACAGGGATGGCTCTGCGGCCTCAGGGACACCACCATCCATGCACGTGATGCTGAGATCGCATCTCTGCCCCAACAGCCACGTCAGGTTTGCTCTGGGGGAGCCCAGAGGGAAAGGAGAGGGAAAGCAGAGCCCACCGCTCCCCTGGTGTTTTTCCAGCAGATCGCTGCTTACAAAGGCCACACTGCTAAGTGTGAAAGTTCTGCATCTCCCCAGCAAAAAGTCCAGAGTAAACAAGCCCACAAACACAGAATTAAACTGTAGGAGCTTCAGGGACTGCCGAATCAATCCCCTGTCCAAGGCTGGGTGTACACTGGACAGGACTGAGTCCAACAGACAGAAGCTGGCAGCAGCACCAAGCACGGGGGATGAGGCACCCTCCATCCCACCACTCCGATACCCGTGGAAGCAGGACAACCCAAAACACACCTTGGAGGGGTCCATGACAACGGTGGGGACGAAATTGAGGAAGATGTGATTGCAGTCGGTGCGAACGCTGGTGTTGTTGAAGGCCACCTCCAGCTCGTCCATGGCCTCCAGGAGCAGGCGCTCGCCCTCGTTCTGCAGGTACTCAAAGGAGGCCTCCTGCAGCACACGCAGCACTCAGGAGCTCTCCTCGAGGGCTGGCAGGCAGCAGCAGCGAGGGGCGGCCTCGCAGCCCCCAGCCTTGCCTTGGTGATGAGGTCCGAGTGCCGCACGATGGCGCGGATGAAGAAGCGGTAGTCGGTGGCCTCGGTGCCCGCCCGCACCTTGGCAGCCCCCAGGTACAGGTGCATCTTGTGGTTGGCACAGGGGATGGCTGTGAGGTCGAAGTTGCGCATGCGGTTCAGCTCCAGCTGGAAGGCCAGCGCCGGCTCCAGGTGCCGGTAGATGCGGTCCTCTGCAAACTGGTGCAGCACGAGGTGGGTGAGCCGTGCACACAGAGCCCACTCCATCCCGGATGGGGGACAGCTTTACCTCGTCCCTGGCTCTGAACGTGAAAAACTTGGGGAATTCTCTCTAGGAAAAAAAGGGGGGGAAAGACAAGATGATGCGAATAAACCCAGCACGCAGAGGCAGTGAATGAACAGAAGGAACAGAAAAATGTTCTGCCATTCTGTCAGCATTCTGCCTGCACTGACCTGCTGGGCAATGAGAAACGTGATTCTCCGGAGACCACAGTCAACAAGGAGATTTTTCTGCACAGAAGCAGATGAGAAGGTCAGAGCACGGCCAGCCCTCGGGGGAAGCAGCCCCTCGGTGGGGAATGCCCCATGAGATGCACCTTGGACTGGGCAAAGGCTCTGAAGATGGGCACCAGCTTCTCATCCTCAGCGTGGTCCGCCCGGCGGAGCGCAATGTTGAGGATGTGGATTGGTTCCTCACGGATGTTCTGGCAATGAGAGCCCCAGTCCAGCCACGCTGCCACCACCCCTGCACCATCCGGGGGGGGACAGCAATGGCGTAGTGCTCACCTTGGTGTCCTCCTCCTCATAGATGGTGGCTCGTGCCTCGCTGAAGAGTGAGCTCTCCAAAGGTGGGTTGGCAAAGCAGGAGATCACTTCGTCAAAGTTCCTGCACCAACAGTGGGGTGAGAAACCAGCACTTCGTCTGGCAGCCCACGGGGACAGCACTATGGCCAAGGAATGTCCCTGCCCTCCCACCTCGTGAAGTCCTCAAATTTGTTGAAGGCCACCATGGCTCCCATCCGCTGGCTCAGGGGGGAAAAGCCACTGTCCATGAAGAGCTCGGTGCTGTGCCGGGCCAGGTCGGGGTTGGAGATGCTGACAGGGACAGACATCCTGCGTGGGGCAGAGAGGTGGCTGTCAGCCACCACAGATCCCGTGTGAGACCACAACCCAGAGAGGGCTCATCCAGCACTTCCCTCCCAGGGTCCCCT
Organism: Odontophorus gujanensis; assembly: GCA_013399175.1. Classification (NCBI taxonomy): domain Eukaryota; kingdom Metazoa; phylum Chordata; class Aves; order Galliformes; family Odontophoridae; genus Odontophorus; species Odontophorus gujanensis. The sequence goes on from VXAB01000747.1 coordinate 24,723, forward strand.
CACATCACGGGAGCAAATCCAAGATCATTGCAGAAAAGATCTCATCCCAGGGAGCAGGAGGGTCCCGTACCTATTTGGGTGAGAGAAGGGCAGCATGAACTGGAACTCCACCAGGCAGGTGCCATCCAAGAGCTGCCGGTGCTGAAGGCTGTTCAGCTCGTAGGCAATGTACCCACGTCGCACATACACCTGGGAAGGAGGTGATGGGGGATTGATATTGATGTGTGTACCTCTGCACCCCCCCCCTCTGCACCCCTGGGGCTCGCTGCCCCTCTGCCCCCAGCCCTCACCTCCAGCGCTGCCATGCGGACAACCTGGTTGTCATGGTAGAAGAAGAAAGGAAGCACGTCGAAGATGGTGGTTTCTGAGAGGATCAGTTTCTAGGGAGAGAAAGCAAACTTTGGGGTGCAAGGATGGAACAGAACCTCTCCTTACCCAGACACAGGAAAGAAGGAGGCATATCCTAGCGGGGTTCCTCAACGAGGGCTGAACAAGAATCACCCCCTGTGTGGTGGGGTGCCCAGCCCACCACGGGGACACCGCCAGAACCAGGCAAGGACCCACACATCAGCAGTGCAGGAAGAAGGAAAACGAGACCAGCAGCAATGGGGCACATCCCCCCTCTGCTNCACTTCCCTCCCAGGGTCCCCTCACATCACGGGAGCAAATCCAAGATCATTGCAGAAAAGATCTCATCCCAGGGAGCAGGAGGGTCCCGTACCTATTTGGGTGAGAGAAGGGCAGCATGAACTGGAACTCCACCAGGCAGGTGCCATCCAAGAGCTGCCGGTGCTGAAGGCTGTTCAGCTCGTAGGCAATGTACCCACGTCGCACATACACCTGGGAAGGAGGTGATGGGGGATTGATATTGATGTGTGTACCTCTGCACCTCCCCCTCTGCACCCCTGGGGCTCGCTGCCCCTCTGCCCCCAGCCCTCACCTCCAGCGCTGCCATGCGGACAACCTGGTTGTCATGGTAGAAGAAGAAAGGAAGCACGTCGAAGATGGTGGTTTCTGAGAGGATCAGTTTCTAGGGAGAGAAAGCAAACTTTGGGGTGCAAGGATGGAACAGAACCTCTCCTTACCCAGACACAGGAAAGAAGGAGGCATATCCTAGCGGGGTTCCTCAACGAGGGCTGAACAAGAATCACCCCCTGTGTGGTGGGGTGCCCAGCCCACCACGGGGACACCGCCAGAACCAGGCAAGGACCCACACATCAGCAGTGCAGGAAGAAGGAAAACGAGACCAGCAGCAATGGGGCACATCCCCCCTCTGCTTTGCACAGGTAGTGACACTACAGCAAGGTTTTAATGCCATTTTTGGCCGTTTTCAAGCTTAACCCACTTGAAGACCAGACCTCAAAGCTAATTGAAAGCAAAATTCTCTCTGTAGGGAAGAGTGAGATTCCCAACCTTCAGGTTTTCAGGGCAGAACTCGTGTCCATACATGTCGATAGCAGAGAGGAATATGGACTCCACCTGGTTGTGCCGCAGCTCGTAGGAGGGCAGGTGGGAAGCAATGAGAACCTGAGAGAGGAGAGGTGAGTGGGAGCATGGGGACAGGGTTAGGAGGTGGGAATAGGGGTGGGACAGCTGACCTGCCGGGCTCTCAGTGCCACTTTGGAGTGCTCTGTCTTACTGAGCTGCGTCAGCTCGTGCAGGATGGCTGCGAGCTCATCTGTCAGCGTGGGGTCACGGCCACACAGCTGGTCCTGCAAGGCACCACCTCAAAGTTTGGCTCAGCTCCTTGCTGTGGGTGGCAGCACCCCATGTGGACAGCGGGGACGAGACCCCATGCGGGGAACAAGGATGAAACCCAACAATATTCTGCTTATTGGACCCAGTGCAGCAAAACAATGCTAAGCAGGGGACAAGAAGACCTCTAACCAAGCAACCACATGGCCAAAAAGGAATGGATGCTTGAATGCAAACCCCAAAATCTGGGTTCACGTTAAGTAGAGGAGAGAAATACCACTTTATCAAGCTTCTGTTTGCTTTTGAGGGAAAAGCGTGGGGCTTCAGGCAGCTGAGCACTGGGGCAGCCACATCCCATTCACAGTGATGAGGATCATGGGCTTTTCCCCTGCCTCAGGCTTTCACCACTGCACTCACAATTAACATGGTCACCAGCAGGTTCTTCTTTGCCACCTGGGCATGGGAGAAGATGCTCTCCAGCACCGGAGTCATGTCAGGTTTGTACTGCTCCCGCAGGCTGATGACACACTTGTCGTAGTGAGCTATGGGGCAGAGCACCATGAGCCCTGCAGCCCCTCTGGGAGCCCCATAATCCCTCCCCAGGGCCCCCAATCCCTCACCTTGCTGGAACTGCATCTCCACTTGCAGGTAGCGTCTCAGCAGGTCCAGCACCACTGTCTTCATGTAGCCACGGATGCCACTGCGGTACCTGGGCAGTAAAGAGCCCGGAGTGCTGCAAAGGGGCAACCAGGGGGTGGGGGCTCAGGGGGCACGAGGCTCACCTCTGCACCAGTTGCACCACAGTCTGCGTGTTCATGAAGAAGACCTCCCGCTCAGCCTTCCTCTGCAGCGTGGCTGCGTGGGTGTCCAGCACGTTGGCAATCTGCAAGGAGAGGGCAGAGGGTCGGTGCGCAGGAGCTTTCAGGTTTGCTTGTTTGTTTTTTGTTTTTTTTTTTTACTTTCCACAAAGGAAAAAAGATGCAATGTGACACTTTTTTTTTTTTTCCTATCATCTCTCAGCAGGACAGAAGCTCCTGGCTGGCTCTAGGCAGAGGGAGGCGAAGGCAGGCTGCTCACCTGCTGGCTGGGGAAGCGGCAGAGCACGGAGGTGATGTTGCTGGCGTACTGTGCCATCACTTTGCGGATCGACTTCTCTACTGAGAGAGGGATTCTTCCTGAAATGCTTGTCATGATCTCCTGCAGCTCTAGGAGGGGCAGGGAGGGGTCCCGCAGGGTCTTCATCAGCTGTGCCACCCATTCCTTCACCTGCGAGGAGCACAAGTGCTGAGTGTCTTGCAGGGTACCTGGGCTGCCAGGAGCTGCAGGTGCTCCTTGCCCTGGGCACCCACCTTGGCACTGAAGTAGGGCTCAGGCAGGCAGTATCCATTCATGACATTGGTGAGGTTGTCCAGCACGTTGCGGAGAACCTGGTGCTGCTTCTCACCGGTGATGGGGAGGGTCTGCTGTGCTGGAAGCCCCCCTGTGAACGGCTGTGCCTGGAGACAGCAAACACATTATCTGTACCGGGTCCTCCCCAGGATAGTGCAGGGCCCCCAAAAGCCACAGCTGTCCCAACAGAAAGCTGCATCACCCCTCCAACATCCGCTTCTGTTTGGAGGAAGCACCTAACAGTCAGCTTCGTGTTTCTGCTGATATCCCTTCATGAAAAAGATGCAGAAAAACCCTAGGTGTGAATCTCTGGAAGCATGCACAGGATGCTTACACAGAGCTGTGCTGGGGAGCAGCCACCTGAGCTCCAGCACAGCCACACAGGGATGTGGCATAAGCATGTAGTGCTGTGCCAGGACCACATCCCTACCCACGCCTCAAAGGGTGGCTGCTCAGCTCCATACCTTGGTCACCACCCCCCTTGCACACTCACAGGCTTCACTTTGGTGGGGTCATCCAGCTGGAGCTGGGCAATGACACAGCCTGCCTCCAGCAGTGCACCCGGCCGCTTGACATAGTGCACCCTGCCCGCCTCCTCCACCGTCAGTGTCATGATGATCTTCATCACCTGCACGGGGACGGGGGAGGCTGTCACCCACAGTTGCTTTGCTACGGGTGGTCCTGAGCCACCTGGTTTGGTCCTTGGAACTAGATGATCTCTGCAGGAGCACACCTCGATCTCGGCAAAAACGCTCCCTTCGGCGAGGTGGCCGCCATCATCCACCGTGTACTGCAGCAGCTTCCCTGCAGATGGGGAGCGCAGCACTGTCGGGTCCTTCTCCTTCTCAAAGTCACACGTTTTGTTGCCAATCATGATCCGGTACCTTCAGGAAGAGGGGAACGTCTGACCACGGCCCTGCAGCGGCTGAGCCGTGGGGCTCAGAGGGAGGTACCTGTCCATCTCCTCCTTCATGTAGGTGGTGTAGCTGTTGCCATCGTAGGAGAGCAGCAGCCCGCCGTCCGTCAGCCGGTGCACGTCGATCTCGATGTGAGTGTGGTTCATGATGATGACGTACGTTGTCAAGGACTGGCGGGCGACCTGCGGGCAGCGGCCACAGACAGCACGTGGTCAGATGTTTTTCCATAAAGCTAACCCACTGGGGGTTGGAACTAGATGATCTGTAAGGTCTCTTCCAAGCCAAGGAGATAAAGATCTCCTTATAGAACCATAAAGGTTGGGAAAGACCTCTAAGTTCACCAAGTCCAACCCCAGCTCATCACCTCTGTGCCCACTGACCACAGCCCTCAGTGCCACATGTTCTCTTTCCTTGGTCACGTTATCACAATTCTTGACCAAGATCAGGGTAATAGGATGTGTGCAAACGCTTTCTAAAAACGAGGCTACCAACCTCATTATTTCCTACACTGCATAAATTTAAAGGAAAACCTTGTATTTATTGCATATTTATACTCCTCCCTTCGGCAGGACACGTGTCCCTGTGCTGGGGAGAAGCCAGCGGTGCCAGCCAGCACTGCTGGGAGGAGCACAGCCAGGTCCCTACCTGAAGAACATATTTTGTGCCCTCGTAGATGAGCTCCACGTCGATAATGTTCAGCAAGGAGGCTGCTGGCAGCACCTGGCCCCTGAAACACAGCAGTGGGGTCAGGAACCACCAGGGTTTCATTTCTCGCCTGTTGCAGACCGGCAGGCAGCCAAGTGGGCCATGTGTCAGCCGTGCCACTGCTCACACGTCAAGGTGACCGGAGGGGACAGGCATCCACTTGTGCACAGCCCACGTGGGCATCTCTCACTGAGCAGGCCAGAAACTGGCCAGGCATGCTCAGATAAAGGCCTGGGGGAGAGCCCCAGGCGTCCTTGTTGAGGAGTAACCTTGATGCTCAAGTGCAAACCAAGCCGTAGTTGTGAAAGCTGAGCTGCTTCCCCTGAAATGCTGCTTTCACAACTACATGAAACATTGCTCTTCTCTGCAGGTAAAGCAACGTGGGGAAGGAACATCCTAAGCACATCCTGAGGCACTACCTTCAAGTTTCCAGAGTGAAAGAGAGAAAGAAGATGGCCAGGGTAGAGCAGAACGCAGGTCTCTGTGCTTGCAGGTCCCATGCCCTCCCTGCATCCCCTGTGCCCAGTAGCCATCGGATCCCAGTGGCCAGCACGAGCAGCTCCCACCCCACACCTCTCCAGTGAGTGCAGAAAGTCGGTCATGCACGTCCTGAAGGCAGCATCTGCAACGTTCAGAGCACCACAGACAACACCCAGCATCGTGTCCGGCTTCTCTGCCTGGGGGGTGACAATAAAGGGGTTGGGATCTCCCCACAGAAGGTGACCCAGTGGTGGCAGAGGCCATTCCCCCCCACCTGCACTTTCTCAGCGATCAGATGGTCCAGCCAGCCAGTGTCAATCTCGTTGCTCTGGAAGCTCTCCGTCTCCAAAAGTTTTATCAGATATTCCACTGTGGTCCGAAAATCCCCGCGGATGGAGAGCTCTTTCAGGGCCACCACCATATTCCTTTCAGGGAGATATAACCTCCGTTAATGACCAAGTAGGGCACTGCTGCACCCCAGAAAACTCTTCCCCTGCTTTCAGAGCTGTCCCAAACGCCTGAGGCACCAGGGGCCAGCCCTGGTTTGCACCCTCTGCACAGAGCAGGTCACACAGCCTGGTTGAGGGCCTCCACTGGCCCAGCAGTGTATCAAGGGGCTGTTACACAGTGGCCAAAAGCTGCAGGAAAAAAACACAGACAGAAATGATGAACACCTCGCCCTGAATGCTACAGCATCCAGGTCCTACAGATCCAGATTGCTGCACCCCCACAGGGTAGGAAAGGGACAGTGCCGGGCACTTAAATACCCCAAACAGTTCCATTACACATTGCTTGATTACTGCTCAACAGCAGCAAGAAAGTGCTCATCACAGTGCACGCTGATTAACTGGGGACATAACATCACTGCAGTCTGAAAACTCGGGTTTTCATCAGACAGTCTCTGCAGCACCATCCCCCGAGAGAAGAGCTGCTTTTCCTGGCTTGTACACCTACTGGGAGCCTTCCCCTTCCAGCCCTGGCTGCCACACTCACGAGATGGCCTCCTCTCTGTTCTCTCCCCACGAGAAGCAGTGCCCAAACTGGGAATCAGCGAATTCATGCAGCCCCCCTGCAGCTGCCACGCTGAAGTAGCCCCAGACATTCTTGCTGCTGCGGAAATTCAATTCCTGCACCGTCCCTGAGCTGGGCTTGAAACCCTAAACAAAGAGCAGAAGGCACTGAGAAAGGAGTCTTGGAACCCATGCAAGTACAAAAAGGGAAGGAAGCGTGTTACGGAGTTTCATTGACCCCACGTGCTGAGTTCCCACCAGTGCTGTCCCACTGGGGTGGGCCATGGGCTGCTCACCTCCTCGGGGTTCTCGCTGGTGATGCGTGCAGCGATGACGTGGCCCCTGGGCACGGGGGGGTTGGCAGGGCTGTTGAAACAGATGGGAGTATCGCCCCACGGGTTCTCCCCGTACAGCACTCGGATGTCTTTTATCCTGTGCAAGGGGATGCCCATCGCAATCTGTGCAAGGAACGAGGGAGACCTGAGCTGCTGGAGCAAGGCTTTAGCATCGAACCTACAGCTCCTGGGAACTGGGAGAGGAGCTAAGCTGCACACAACGAGCTGGAGGCAAAGGGGAGACCCTACACCACTCCTGCCTGCACCCTGTGTGCTGCATCGTGTACCTGGAGCTGAGCAGCAGGGAGGTTCACATCTGCAATCATCTCCGTGCAAGGGTGCTCGACCTGCAGGCGTGGGTTCAGCTCGAGGAAGTGAAAGCTCCCGTCCTCGCTGTAGAGATACTCAACGGTGCCTGTGCTCACGTAGCCCACCATCTGTGCCAGGCGTACTGCACACTGCAGGACCATGAAAACACAGTGCTGAGAAACCACTGCTGCAGAGCCCAGGGCTGTGCCATGCAGTGCAGCAGTGATGTCCTTGCACGGGGCAAGGACACTAAGAGGACCAACAGATGACTTCAGGACATCCAAGCTCGGTCATATCACAGGGTCCCTCCCTTCCTTAGGAACCACGGGTGCCTCGAACCACAATAAATTCAGCAAGGATCGTTTTCTCATCCAAGTCCACACCCCCTGAAGAGGAGGGTCACCCACCTTCTCCATCACCTCGATGACAGCAGGAGCTGCAATGGTGACGGGTGCCTCCTCGATGATCTTCTGGTGCCGGCGCTGGATGGAGCAGTCACGGCCAAAGAGGGAGATGGCATTGCCATACTCATCAGCCAGGACCTGCACCTCCAGGTGCCGCGCATGCTGGGCCAGCTTCATCAGGAAGATGGGGGACCCAGGTGCCTCTGCCTGCACCTGTAGAGGGGAGAGGGTCACGCTTCGGCACCACCCTCCAAAATTTATCCCAAGTCCCACAGGAAGCCCAGCAGGGAAGCACAGGCTGCACGGAGTGGGAGCAAAATCCCAGTGTGTGTCCCAGCCTAGCTGAGGGGATGAGATGGGGACAGGACATGGGTGCTCTGGGCACCTCTCACCTGTCGGAAGCAGGCCCCAAACTCCTCTGCTGCTTCCACTTTTCGGATGCCTTTGCCCCCACCACCTTCTGCTGCTTTGATCATCAGTGGGTACCCAATCCTCTTGGCCACCTGAGGGGGACAAGGATTGGTGTGGTCACAGTGCTCTGGAGCCCACCTGGATCACCCTGAGCTGCACCAGCACAGAGGGACAAACTGCTGCCAAAACACCCTTGCATCACTGTTGCATGGGCTGGGAGCCCAGGAGGGCTGGAGCTTGTGGGCTCCAAAGAGAAACGATGGCGTGCAAGAGATAACCAACTGCTCACATGCTCAGCTTTACCTCCAGGCCTTCTTCCATATCCTTCACACAGCCCTGCCCATATGTCTCGAGGGGAATGCTGATCATCTGCTGACCCTTCTGGTCCTCCTCAGACCACTGGGCAACCAGACCTGTGGGCACACTTGGGGCTGTGGTCACCACAGAGGCAGTAGGGCCACCATGGGAACGTCATGCTGGGGACCCCATGGTGGCATATGTTACTTCCCCTGTGTCTGTGCACCTATGCTCAAACCAATAGCCACTCAGCTGCCTTGGGGTCCCCAATATCTGCCTCCACCTGGACCAGGGGTTCCAGGTCAGTGTTTTATCTGGGGGGGGGGGGGGGGTTGAGGCAAAGAGAGAGAAATCAGTACAGAGAGGGCATATGAGGCTGCAGAGACAGTGCTTACCACTCCCACTCCATGGCAACGTTGGTATCTGGACTGTCTGAGCCACGATGGTGGAGGCAACTTTATCCCCCAGTGCCCACATGGCATCACTGGGGGGACCTTTGGACAGGGAAGGAAGGGATGAGCAGGGTCAGCCTGGAAGCTGGCCCAGCCCAGTTGCCCACAGGCAATCAGTGCTGCAGAAAGCTGCTCCCCCTTGAGCTGGCACCATCAGGCAGAGGAATGACTCTTCTGCAAAGACAGGGACGCAGGGAATGCCTCCATAATCCCATTGCCCAGTGCAGAATGGAGCTCAAGAGACAGCCTGGGATGGCCCTGAGCTGGGCAGCCCAAAAGGTCTCCTTCTATCTGGTGCTCCACCTGGACAGTGCACCAGTATGGGAATTACAAGGGGAAAAAAACAACACAGAACAGTTGGACCCCTGGGACAGCTCCAGGAAAATGGTCTGGGGACTGGAGGCCACAGTGCAGGCCACAAATGGGCAGAATACACACCTGGAACTGGTGGCACTGGGGATCAAGAATACACACCTACTATCCCAGAGCCCGCATCTCCCCACAGGCAAGGTGAAAGCAGTGACACCTTACCTAGGAAAGCTATTCCATTTTTCTGCAGCAGCTCTGGCAGCTTAGGATTTTCCGAGGCATGTCCCCAGCCAGCCCATACTGCCTGGCACAAGAGAGGGAACAGCACAAGCCATTATCTCCTGCCCCAGCATCCTCCCTTTGGCCTTGGCATCATGCCTGGTTCTTCTTCTGTGCAGGGGGATATCACTCCAGCTTGGAGCTGCCCTTTTGCCATCTCTGCTTCCCAATAATTAATTACAGTCTGTGAAAGCCCTGCTGGCACAGAAGGTGTGCATCGTGGCATCAGCATGATCCTGAACCACGATGACAGCAAAGCTTCATGCTTTTCCCTCTTTTCTGGACCATAAGGGTCAAGGGAAACATCTCTGCCAATTTCTACACCATTTTCTTCAGCTTTGCCCTCCCCATAAAACCAATCACCCCCTAAGTCATAAAGGTAAGCCCAGTCACCCCCTAAGTCATCAGCCCAGCAAAGAGGTGAGAGACCACCAAGAGGGTTACCTGGACTGGGATCCGTTTGGAAATGTCCACGATCAGCTCCACATTGGCATAGTTGTTGTTGTTGGCCCCTCCAGGGACGGGCACGTAGTGATCTGCCATTTTGATGTACTCTGAAACACAGCACACAGCAGTGGGGGCCTCCTCCCACCTCTGGGGAGCAGGAGTCATTTATGTACTCCTGGATCCGGTTGCGTGGAAGTGGAGCGTGCAGCTCCAGGTAGAAATGCAAGAGGAGAAGGCTATCCCAGCTTGGCCCCACGTTGGGCTCCTGGGACCGGTTTTAAGGCATTACCTGCATTAGCCTTGAGATCCTCGGGGGTGACCATGACCACAAACCGAATGGCACGCTCGTTTCGGAACATCTCGTAGGCCCAGCGGCGGATGGAGCGCATGCACTTGACGGCAGCAATGCCATTGTTGGCAATCAGGACCTGCAGAGCATCGCTAGAGCGAGCGTGGGGACACAGGAGCCGAGCCCCAGGGAATGGCAGTGCCTCCAAGGGGATGGCAGCTCCAGGCAGAGGCAGCCCAAGGATGCAGAGCACGCCAGGGGAAGGCAGGTAGACACCTTCTCGATGACGCGGTTCCCCCCAAAGCGGGCGATGAACTCAGCAGGTGAGGCCACAGTGAAGTCCCGTTGCAGGTCCATCTTGCGGTGCTCGCGGCCGCGCTTGGTCAGGTGCAGCCCAGACATGCTAGGTCTGCAGGGGGACGGAGGGCAACCAGCTCAGCAACCAGCCCTGGGACACCCAGGACGTCCCACGGGCAGCATGCAGCTCAGGAGAGCTGGCACAGCCCGAGGTGCGACTTCGTCCCTTCTGTAGTAATAGAAGCGTTCAGCTGCTGACCCCACAATGAACACAAAGGGTCAGCCCCCTTGCCACCAGCTCCCTGTCACGCACTGGGGTCTCTCTGGGGACATCTAACACCCGCTGTGATGCCATTTCCAGCTGGGTTCGATGGATGAGCAATTTGGGATGAAGAGTGCGTTCTGTAATTTAAACCCCGGATCCCTGGGAAAAGCACAGGGGATCCCTAAAGACATAAAGCAGCAATTTGGACCTTTTGTTATTATTCCTACAAATAAGCAAAGGCAAAAAGACAACCCACCCCACCCCTCCCCTCCTCCCATGACCTGTTTTTGCACTATCAGTGCACAGCACACTTATTTTAAGGGGAAATATACTGACACCCCCCTGAGAGCTCAAGAACTGCCCCATTCTCTCCATCAGCTCTGGATATTTTGTGAGCAGCTGCAGTTTTACACAACTCACCAACACTGCCCCAAGCCCCACCACAAAGCCAACGCACCCAAGCCATCCTGCAAGCAGCAGCACCACCTCTGCCCTGCAGCTTGAGGCACCGCCAGAAGAGAGTTGCTCCTGTGTTCTGGTGCAGGTGAAAACCAGAGGTGTGTGACACCCCCAGACTCCCAGCTCAACAAGAAGACACTGTTTGGCTGTGCTGGGTGATGGGGCTGTCAGTTCTCATCATCCCACAGAGGTCTTTTATTTTTAACTGCAGCGGGAGCAGGGCATGCAGGAGGAGCTGGGCAGGAGGGCTTTGTTTCCAGTTATTTATAATCACCATCAACACTGCTCGCATGGGAAGCTGTTGAGCACTGCCAGCAGGCAGCACCTCCTGTTCCCTTGCACAAATGGCACAGAGCATTGCTGCTGTGGGTTTACGTCAGTCCCTAGGCTCTAACCCAAACATGGGGAGGATGAAGAAGTCAAGAGGTGTTTTGCAAAACTCAGTACAGGGGAAAGCTCTCTCTTTTCTACGTCTTCTGACCAAGAAAAAGAAGAAGAAAAAAAAGGTTGACTCTAGCTCAGCAAGCACGAGTGCAAACCAGTGAGCTGCCACTGGGCAGAGCTCACCACGGTGCTACTCACAAAGCAAAACTCATGCACAGTAAAACCACCAAAGAACCATCTTTTCCCCCTTTGCCAAAGCAAAGTGCTCACTGCAGCTGGGCTGAGCTCAGAGGAACCTGATCCTGAGGGTACAGGGTGAACGTGGGTGCACATATAATGAGACTGCACATGTAAATGCATGGATAGGCACAAAAAAAATCACAGATTTACATTCCACGAAACATACCCAGTGATGCCCATGCACAAAACAAGCACCTGGGGGGATGGAGACCACATAGCCAACACCAGCAGCACCTGCTGCTGCCCATCCTGCAGGCTCAGCACTTTGACCAACGCTGATCTCACCTCTTTGGGCAAAGAAACCCCCACGTTGCCCCCCCCAGCCCCGTTGCATTGTACCTCATGCCAACAGCGGGTTCCTGTGGGGCAGCTGTGGCAGGGGGCTCAGCTCCAGTCCCCCCTGCACTGGCCAGGCTGCTGCGGCGGCTGCCCACCCTAAAAGCTGCAGCCACCACCTCATCATCAGAGTTGTCCTCGAAGGAGCCCAGGACAAACTTGGCCAGGGCGGGTCGGCGGAGTGCAGCGGGGTTATACACCACAATCTGCTCCTGCTCCCCCATGGTGGGCTGCTGTGGGAGGCTGGGGGCCGAGGGGCTTGGGGAGGCCTCCAGCTCTGGGCTCTGCTCAGTGGGCTTCTCCTTGTTTGTGGCGTTCAAGGTGGACATCTTGGTCAAGATGAGCAGCGCAAAGATCATCAGGAGCACGGCTGCCAGCACCATTCACCACCCTGGGGAGAAAACAGAGATGCTCCATGAGTTCTGCTGCACCACAGGTTGAGCTTGACTCCTTTCAGCCCAGCTCTGAGCTCTGACAGCCACCAGTCCCCACAGCACCCAGCCCACCATGCCTCCAGCTTTCCTGCCCCCCCCAGCCTACCATGTCCTCCAAAATTCCCAGCCCATTCTCCTCCATTTTGCCCCTGTGCCCCCCCAGCACCCATCCCCCCTCCCCTGTTGTGCCTGT
>VXAB01000747.1:41845-69359 GCA_013399175.1 Odontophorus gujanensis
GCGGGGCACCGACGGGACTGGCGCGAAACGGGGGGCGGGGAGGCGGGGCCACGATTTGGCGCCAAAAGCCCACGCAGGCGCTGGGGGGGCGGGGTTTAGTGGGGCGCATGCGCACTGCCTTCAGCGTGGTGGCGTTTTGTGTTTCTCCCTTGTGCCGCTCCCTCGGGGAGGGTCGCTCCTCCTGGACCCCCTCCCTCGTATTATCCCCTCCTCCCATGGACAGATTCGTGGTTAAACACCCTGCTGGGGAGCACGGGGGTGATGGCAAGCGGCCCCGGCTGGAGGAGGCGGCGGGCGGCCTGCCCCATCCCTCCCAGCCGCGGCAGGAGATCCGCGCCCAGGGCCTGAACCTCGAGTACCGCCTCCTCTTCGGCCGGGCCGAGGCTGACGCGATCTTCCAGCAGCTGGAAAACGAGGTGGAGTACTTCGAAGGTAAAGCAGCCGAGGGGACGGGGCTGGTCCTGTAGGGTCAGCCTTGCTTTGCTCCGAGTGCGTGCCACACGGCAGCGTGAGGTGGGGAGCCGTCCCCACAGCCCGCACCGAGGGAATAGCGGAGCTGGTGTCGGGGTACCCGGGCTTGGCTGGTTGCCTCGCGCCCTTTCTGTTGTCCCCCGGAGCCGTGCCGAAGCTCCCCGTCGAGGAGGAGGTCGGAGTTGTGGTGTTGGCTGATGGCTGACTGCTGCGTGTCACCGCTGGGAACTGAAGATCAAACATCCCATGCTAAGTGGAATCAGAACCACAGCACAATTGGGTTGGAAGGGACCCCAGAACCCACCCCTGCCGTGGGCTGGCTGCCCCCAGCTCGGGCTGCCCAGGGCCCACGCGTGGCCTCGGGCACCTCCAGGGATGGGGCACCCACAGCTCTGGGCAGCAGCGCCGGGGCCTCAGTGCCCTCTGAGCAAAGAATGCCAAGTTAGTTTTGATCTGTCTTGTTTAAACAGGTGAACAGACAAAACTGCATGTGTTTGGCAAGTGGCACAACATCCCCAGGAAGCAGGTCAGCTACGGAGACCCCGACTTAACCTACACGTACTCAGGTGTCACCTTTTCTCCTAAGCCATGGATCCCAGTTCTCATCCACATCAGAGAACGCCTTGCTTTGGACACAGGACACACTTTTAATTTCGTTCTTATTAACAGGTATGTCTGATTTCCAATCGCATCAAGCAGCTCATTCGTATGAAAAGTTGCTTGGTGTTTTGACAGCTCACCAAGGAATGTTTGACATTCATTTTGCTGGACTGACAGGTGAACTGATTTTTCTGTTTACAGATACAAAGATGGTGAGGACCACATAGGTGAACATCGGGATGATGAGAAAGAGCTGGTTCCACGCAGCCCTATTGCATCAGTGTCCTTTGGAGCCTGCAGAGACTTTGTTTTCAGGCACTGTGATTCCAGAGGGAAGAATGCAACGCGACACATTAAGCCCATCACTCTGCAGCTAGCCCATGGCAGCCTGCTGATGATGAAATACCCCACTAATGTGTACTGGTACCACAGCCTCCCCATCCGCAGGAGAGTGCTTGCTCCAAGGATCAACCTGACATTTAGGAAAATAATGACTGTTGACAAAAAGTGAGGCTGTCAGCAGTCAAACACCTGGTCCATAGACCTCAACTACTGAAGTTCTTCTCCTCGATATAGCTATCAATTACTCAGTCAAGCTGTGTTTGGTGATCCAAGGCATTAAACCAGAAGGTGGTGTGCTTGGTAACTGGCTAATGGATTCTACAGCTGCTGATCTTAAGTGCCAGGAATACTTTCAGTAAACAGTTGTAGTCCTGCTCAAACAGGGCTACTGTTTTGGTCAGGATGAGATTTGTTCTCATCAAAATTTAGCCACTTTTTCAGAAAGTTCAAAATATTCTACATCTTTGAAGTAGCAAAATAGTTTATAAGTACCACAAAATGTGAGGTGTAGTCACTTAGAGTGAGCCTGTAAGCTGATGGTACTCCACGAGTGACACGTTCTTGGATGCTGTGTCAAAGAGCTGCAGTTTGCTTGGTTTTATTTAAATAAAACACACGAGTCTGACACGAGAAGATGATTGCTAAGGTATTAATGTAGTGAGTGCAGTGTGTTTTACAGTCACTGTGATCTGTCTGCATCTATTCCTCTGCTGCTTTACCTCCTCTGCTCGTGTGGGTCACGGGGTTCTTTGGGGCTGTGGGGCAGAAGAACATCTGAGGTGCTTCTTCACTCGGTCCTATGTACAGAAACCAGGGAGCATAAGGTGATGTTGGGGGGAATATGGTGTGGACAACACAACATGAAAAGCTATTGCTTCTGAGTGTACCTGTTTTTCTGAATAATTATCCCTAGGGAATCCATCCTGGCTACCTGAAAGCCATTCCCATCCGTCCTCCATCCTCCTGAGGTGGGGAAAGAGTCCAAAGTCTCCACTGGGACTTGAGGAATCAAGCAGTGGTAAGTACTGAGCAAAAATGTGAACTGATCCCTGAGTAACCGTGCTTATAAAGCACGTGAGGGATGGGCTCTAGCTTTCAGTCTCCTGGGGCTGTGGAACTAACATAAATTAGAATTGGAAATTCCCACCCTCTGTATTTATTGTGAAGAGCTCCTGCAGGAATGCATCCAGAGAAGGTGAAGAACTGTTTCTAGCAGATATGTTGTGTATGTATCTGACAGATTGGTCTGAGAAATCACTGCATATGAACAGTTACTTTTTCTATTAAGTTTGTTCTTTTATTGTTACTGTACAGTTACAAAAATACCCTGCAGTGAAAAAAGCAACTTCCAAGAGCAGTGTGGTGCTGTGACTCCATAATATCACACTTCTTTTAAAAGAATACACACAATAAAACAAGAATAATCCGAGCACAGAGATGTCATCCTAGAGGTCTTACCTGATGTTTTGTAACCTCCTGCATTTTATTGACACCTTTTCCTTTGTGAGTAACAAGCCCGTGGATGAAGCCCAGTGACCTCAAGAGGGAAAGATGGCAAACATCTGCAAAGGCCTTTGAGCTCACAGGAGGCTGAGTATCCAGCACAGCACAGGTCTGGGCCTGAGGTTCTGTCACTTGCTTCCTTCCTCACACTGAGGCCTAAGCCTAGGCTGCCTGCTCCTTCCCAGCAGCAAAAGCTAGAACAAATGCTGACTGTGCAGCCCTCATCCCTCTGGCCTTTGAGGAAGGTTTCAGAGTGTACCTTCAGCTGAGTGAAAACGAGCAGGTTACCAGTGTCACACAACAGTTATACTTCCATTCTGATAAAACTGACCCAGTAGAAAGCAGCACTATGCAACATACCAAACGTGCCAGTTTGCAGTGCTTTGGGGCTTTATGTCACTGCTAGAAGCTGATGAGTTCAACTGTCAGTCTGCCGTGTACGTTCTCACTCACTACTGCTTCCTACACAAAATGATCTCTGTTCAGATGAACTTCACAAAACCTCTGAACAGCCCCTGCTGAGAACAGGCATTGCAGAGTATGCACTCTGGGCAGTGGACCTGTGCTGCCCAGAATGGGGGCAGGGGGCAGTTCCTCTCAGCTTCTGCAAATCTGTTAGATTTCACTTCGATGGCCAGGACATTTCTGGCATTTTGCAACCTTCTGTTGCTGTTTTGTTCTTGTTTTTCCTTAGCTTAGAATATAAAAGTTAAAACCACACTACCAATAGCCTAGCCTAGCCAGGGAGGCTTCTCACTTACAGATCTATAGTGTTTTATGTGTTGTTACTTTAGACCAACGTGACTGTAGTGAACAGATTCTCTCATACATCGTGTTATTATTATTTCAGCTGGTTTTGAGCCTTCCATTAAGGAACTCTGAACTCCTCTGAGCTTCAGGCAGTGATACGAACATATGAGGTACAAAGTTGCCCTAAAAAAACTATGAAGACAGTTATCATTTGAAAACTTAGTTGCTGTTTTACACTGAAAAGTCTAGTCTGAGGAATGAGTCTTTTTCCTTCAAACTACAAGGATAGAAAAGAGCTAAAAATAGTCTACATACTTTATTCCTGATAATTTAAAAGCAGTCAAAAGTAATTTTTCCTTCTCCATCCGTGCTTTGAGATTTTGTTTTTAAAAACACATCAAACAATCTAGAGCAGCAGAGTACAATTACTATTTATATGGAGATCTGCATATCTAATGCAGTGACACCAGAATTTCCAGACTGCCTTCCCAGACATGTGCCCACCAGTCCAGATGAAGTTGTGTATGCTGTAATTTTACAGGGATGCTTGGGTTGCTGTTTATCTCAGCTCACAATCACAACCAGCATTAGCTCTAGTGCTCAGCTGCAAGCCTGACAACATACATCCAAAAGGCTGATGACAAATGGCAGTTTTCAGCATTAAAACAGGAAGGGCACATCTAGGACACCAGTTACAGCAGCCTTGAAGTGAATGGTATTAAAAGTTGTAGTCCCTACTGCAAGCATTAGTATTCAGCAGTTTCAGAGTGACTGAGAAAATGACAATATTGACACCTAGCAAACACTTTGTCTCTTCATTTCACCCATAGTGCAAAGGTACAGAGCAACGAGTCGGGGTGTCAGCTCTTAACTGATAAAAGAATTTGATCTTTTCTCCTGGAAAAAGGAAAGTGCTGCTTGAATCAGTGCTTCCATGATATATAAAGAACTGAACTATTAGGGAAACGGAAGAGGGAAGGAAATTTGTTTGGATTGTGCATGTTATGTGAGGAGGCCTTGTATTATTCACTGGCTGGGATATCAGGAGAAAGCTGCTGCCATTCTCAGCTCAGCCCATCATCTTGAGATGCCTATCAGAGCACAGCTGGCATGCAGTGGACTCAGATAATGGTAATCTATTCAAATAAGCTCAAGGCACTTTGTTTCTTAAATCATTGCCTTTGATAACAGTAGCTTCCCAACAATTGCTTCTGGGGCTCCCTTGCTCAGAACTGTCTGCAGTAAAGTGTATAGGATTCAGCATTTCCCCTTGAAAATGTACATGGCAGAATATGGAATACAGCCTTGGAAAGTCTGTTTGAGATGTCTGTCTCAGAGCCATGATATTAACAGAGTTACTACCGAACAGAATAAATGCTTATCTAATACAAATACACTTTGGACTGCACAACATTAGCAGACCAACTTTGGGTAGCATAATTTTGGTACAAAACTACTCCCAGCAAGAGCCAGCTGTTGCCATAGAGGGAGGGGGAAGTTAAAGGGCCCATGGTGGATTATTTGCATAACAGACAGGAGGTGCAACGTGGGTCTGAGCAGAGGAATTGTGTCCGTTTCTGTCCTCCTCCAGCTCTCCTCATCACTCTTCAGGCCTCAACTCCAAACTGGTGCTGTACCCTCGAGTGGACGCGCTCATAGAACAGCAAGTAAGCGCTGGAGGAAAGCACTTCCTGCAAGCTCGCCTTGCGAACCGTGTCGTCTGAAATCCACAGCCACTGATTGCTGACTGAGAGCGGGCTCTTCGAAGAGGGCGGCGAGCGGCGGTAAGTCACAAAGTGTCCGGAATGCATGTCTCCATGGTGAACAACGACCGCCATCAGCCGGTACAGGTACACGGGGGAACTGCGGGACAAACGGGAAAGGGTCAGCGGTGTCAGTGTCACACACTGGAGAAGCTCCAGCTGCTCTGTCTTTGCTTGCAGTTTCTTTCCAGAGCAAGTTCAGGGACGTGCTGCTTTGCAGTTACTTTCTAAGTGCACTGCAGTGCTGCCTCATTCTATCGAGGACAGACATTGGGATAAACAGAACTCTTACAGAGGTGTTTTTTTTTCCTCCAACATTGTAAGATTTTCTTGCAATAGTTTAAAGAAGCCAAACAACCCTCAGAGTAATAGTTAAAGTAAGGGGTAGGAGAAAAACAGCATGAATGAGAATATGGCAACCCAGAAGGGTGATTGCTGCATGTTGAACCAAAGAAAGGAGATTCTGAGTCTTGCCTGTAAGATGTATACTCCCATAGTAGGAGAGAAATGGAGCCAAAAACAATCAGCCAAGAGAAGAACATTTTCTGCACAGGAACTTGGATGGATGTGAAGTTCTGTGACTACACAGCCTTCTGATAAGGACAATGAAGGAAAACATAATTCAAATGGACAGAAATACAAATAGGGTACACATCTCTCACTTACCTGCATTCAGGGAATGCAGGGAGTGGAAAAGTTCCCGAGGACATTAAAAATGAAGAGGAGCAGGCCCCATTCATAAGGAGTGATTTGGTACCACATGTCTGTTCTGCATCTGCCAAACAAAACAGGCATTAGCAATTCAACTTAATGCTACTACTGGTACTGCTGATAACATCACCACAGAACGTGAAGGCAGTTTGCTTATTTTACTGCATTACATATCACAGCCCCTTACGGATGAGAGATGTAAGATAGCTAAAGACAAGAGGTAATTGCTTTTATGTGATAAGTGAAAATGGCCACAGAAACAAAATCCCACATAAGTAAACCACTGAGCTGTATAAACCATAGATCTGCTACAGCCACATTTCTTAGCTGCTCTGTGAGACACCATTCCCAGCATTCTTTCTCTGCTTGTTCTGAAGCCTTAGAAGAGATCATAACAAGCTTATTGATCACTAGGACTTCATGAGTTCAACATTTATCGGTCCTTTGGATCTTGTAAGCTCTTCACTTTACATGTTTTGTTTGTTTGCACAGTTCTTAAGAGTTAGTAGCATCAAATTCAATAATCAACACTGTAAGGCTGGAACAGAGCATTTCATTTCTTGCTAGAAAAGGGATTTTTTCCTGTCCTTTTTGCACGGCCTGAGTAAAGATACTGCACTTTGGTTCATTCTGCAGATTATAAAGTGTTTTACACTGAAATGCAGAAATACCAGTATGTTTTATTTTCAGAATAAATACCTGAAGGTTTTACTGCTATCCCATCCTTTGTTCCAGGCTTTGTCTCTTCAGAGCTTTTCTGGTTCAGATCATTCTGACTTGATTTATGAACAGGAATGTGGTATTTGTAGATGTCCATGATTAGGAACTCATTGAACTGTACATGTTCATGACGTTTCAGAGGAGTCCCTTGGTTTGACCAGCTCAGCCTTTGCAGATGGATACACAAACACTGAGGGAGCTTCAGCAAAGTTCCATACAAAAGGGAAGTCAAAACACGTTTTAAGTGAAGAGAAACAGCTGTTAAAAGCATTCTAATGGAACTAAATGCTAAGTCCAGTAGATAAGGAATTAAGTCACTGAACTGTTGCTCCTTTATGTGCTATTCTGTATCAAAGCTTACTGCAATACTGAGTCATAAAAATCTCACACTTCTGAGATTTCTAATAGTGCCCATAGTGCTCACTAGGCAGTAGGCATAAAGCATGTGAATCATTTTCTCCAAATGGAGGAAGGAAAAAAAGAAATGACACCCATTCCTAAAAAGCCCACCTCATTGAGCTTGATGATCTGTGAGGCAGAAATGAGCACTGAATTTGTGTCAGTAAGTTGCTGCTGGGCATTTGCTAATATTCCATAAGTAATGGCTTCATGCAGTAAGAGTACCAAGGGAAAAAAGGTCAAGTAGTTATAAATATCTGACAGACAAAGTCATGCCAAGGCTAGCCTTTGTCAGTAAGTACACTTGATTATGGATGGCCCTGCTGTCCTCTGCATTATACGATCACAGAACAAGAAACTTGGAAGGACCTCTAATATAAATCTCTCCTGTTCTTTAGTACTATGTTCTTGTTTAAACCTTCTGTATTTATAACATTTTAACTCCTTCAAAATGCACAAATTATCCTGCAAATAGATTCTATACATGAGTTGCTTTACTTACCAAGTGAATAAATAACTAATACAAGAGAAACAAACTGCACCTGAGCCCAACTTAAGTGTTTTGCTGAATAGCAGGAGAGTACTCACATTCTTTAAGCTAAAGAGTTCAAAGCTTTGTTGAATTAAGGCCTCAGTGCCTACAAATATTTGACAAAAAACTTCTAAAGAAAAAGATTAGAGAATTGTAATAAGTAGTAGAAGTAGACATTAAGCAAACAAATCAAAGGAAGAACTTACTATTTAATAGGATTTTAAAATAGATTTGAAGGATTAGCTTGCCTCACCTTCCCCAGCTTTAACTGCTTAACAAATGTTGTTTTCTGGTTTTCTATGCTCTGTCCATTCAGAGTCCCTTCTGCCTGAATCTGAAATCAAAGGGAAAATTACACATAATCATCCTGCTGCAGGTTTGCATACTGCATACCAAGCTATCCTTTGTTCATGAATTTCATCTACAGTTTCCCTCTGTCAAGAGCTGTTGGCCTTTCCTAACAGATCCATGTTTTAACACAAAATTGAGCAGAAACGAGTGCTCAGAAAACAAATCTAGTCTCCAGGTTTACATGTAGCCATTTCTGTTAGGTTTCAAACAACTATCAAAGTACAGGCAAATATAAAGTAATGTTTTAAAATGGGACTTTTTTTTTTTGTTCTTCTAAATATTATCTAAATTCAGCATTTGTAAATGTTACTATGTTAGCAATAAATAAAGCTTCAAAATACTATGGGGGTAATAACTCTATTTTAAGAATAATAAATCCCAGGGAAGCTAGAGGCTTTCCTGAAGTCACGAAGAAAGGAGTAGAAAACTGAAGCCTTAATCCTGTCAGCAGACTTGAAATTGTGCTCAATGGTTACATAAATTAAAAGGACATACTTTAGTGCAGTTGTCACACACCACATCCTTCACAGATTCAGAGGAGATGAAGTGATGGAGGCAGTGATCCAGTGTCATAGGATGACCCTTAGAACAGGGAAAAAAATTAATTACAGACATAAGGTAACTAACTGCTACAGTGCAAAGGTCCTGCACGTTTTGCCCCCATATCTACAATGTTTTATCATTTGAAGATTTTCACAAAGCCAGTGAGAAACAGAAATTATTTCCAGTAGAATTCACTTGGTCCAAAAACCTGTGCTGGGTAACTAGTGTGCTGTCACCTCAGAGAGAGAACACCTGAAGGTCATCTTCTGAGTGCCAGAAATGCACAGCCCTCAGGAGACAATCTGGTCCATTCAAATTAACCCAAAAGACCAAATTCTTTACCAGGAGTAAAAGAAAACTCGGTGCCAACAGTCACACCCATCATACAAATTGCTCATTTGCCCCAGTGCCATAGTGGTAAGGTACTGTGCTAACACAACAGGAGTGTTTATAAAGGCAACTCTAGTTACTCATGTAGCTGTTACTGAGGCTGTAGCACTGTAGAAGGATAACAGTGAAGATAAGCCCTGATGCAAGGCAGTATACAGGCTGGCTGTGTTGTCCATCAGTGGCAGATACATACCCACACAGCTGCTGGAATACTCAGTGAGAGACTGTCAAACGTATCGTACCTCACAGGACTCTGCAAGAAAATATTTCAAATGCACTGAGTGAAAACATCTGCCATGGTCTGAAAAATAAAACAGATCAACCAACACCACCTCCCAGTAATGTCATGCAAAACAAACACATCCATGTATACCTAGCAGAATAAAACACTTGTTTTCCTCACCAGTTGTAGTGCTAGGAAACACCTGATGCAGTGCACCATGTACCGCTCTGCCTGTTTCTACTGAAGCTGTCCCTGCTCACTTCTACATTTGTTTGCAAGTTTTTGAAAAGTACTCTTATAGTTGGTGTATGAATGAAACCTGTTTTCTGTATTTTTGCTTTTTCCAGGTTATCTTCATCTCCTTGCTCTGGATAACCAGGACTGCAACTTAATTTGCCTTTGCATGTGCAGTCACAGTGCTGCACACTGAATGAATAGCTAGTCAGAAAATGCTACCCATGTGAGTGCATTTTCAGTATATGGTATCTGTGATATTGGATACTAAATGTAATAAAACAGTTCTCTGTCTGATAAGACAGCTGTCATCCCCAGGAAGTGAATCACACTTCATTTTCTTCAGTATGCTCAGCAATATTATCTTGTTCAACACAAATGCCATAATAAGTAGCTGAAAAAATAATGGCTGAAGCTGTTAGTCCTGCAAACTGCTGAGCTTAAACCAGTTATGTTGGAAACATGGGGTGATGGTTTCACCTCAGAATGCATTCTGAGTTTCAGGCATCATTTTTCATGTATACCTACACATGACAGAGTTTCTTATACCTGGTGTTCACAGTGTTTGCAAACCATGTTGCTAGTCAGCCTTCCATGAAAAGGATGCTGAGACTTCCAGTGATTTGACATAGGAGGAAGAGACCCTGAAACACAAAGATGAAATTCTCCTTTTGTTTTCAAAACATCCACATTCATCTCCATAATTCCAAATTGTTGGCCTGTTGTAACAGAAGCTGTAAAATGTGGTCTGCCCCACAAACAAATAATGAATGGCATTTTACAGATGAAGAGATGCACCTGAGTCCAATAAAGACAAAGATCAATTGGTCTTATCCCCTTAATAAACAGAATGACTACACTATAACATCACATTTGTATTTCAGGGTGGAAGAACATACCTCTTGTTCGACAGCTTATGTGCTTTTGGGCTACTTCTGGCTGCTGCAGAGGAAGATAAAAGATGTTATTAACCCCACCTTAGAAAAGCTTAAGCACATTCTTATTTCATCCCTGATGTCAGAACAATGGTATGAGTTTTAGTGTCTTCGTATCTGAACAAGGCCAAAAAACCTGATGCACAACAGTTTCCTAAGTGACAAAAAGAACAGTTCTAATAAAATGAACAATTAACCTGCAGAATTCTTTGCCTGAGCGAACTGAAATACAAGCTCAACAAGCTTTTCAGACCTTTTATATGTGTTTTAGACAAAAAGAGATAAATCTTCCGTCAGCATTAAGCTGACCATTAATGCTGGAGGATGAGCTACAGCTTCACTTCCAAATGCACTACTCTATAAACATCTGCAGTTTTCAGAGCCCTTTCTTGTGTCAGGTCCAACAGATGAGAGTAAGTGATTACACAGAGTGCTCTTTTATGCTATGTTCAGTCCTATGTTCAATGGATTTAGAATGCAAAAGCCCTTACACAAGTGGGGTCACTATAGACTCAGATACATTTGACTTCAAACATTTTTTTCTCCTTTAGATTACCTTGATTCATTTCTATCAGAGCAGTAAAGAACAGCTTTGTAAACACTGTGATAATATCTTCAGTTTCTTAACAGGCACTTTATACCTGACACTCTCAGGAATCTAGGCAGACTACCAAGTACAAATGGAAACTTGTGATAATGAAAACACATTGGTAAAGAAGTCACCTCCAGTGAATGCACATCAAACAAATGTGTGACACGTGGCTGACGATCCCGTTCATCTTCCAACGAAGAGGTGAGGACATGAAATAGTTCATGAGCATCCTATGAAACGGAGGCAGAGGAGTAAGAGGAAGCAAAACAAACAGAAAGAAACCCAACCAAACACACACCAGGAGTACTGACACTCATAAGGCTACAACAACACACTAGGAAACTGAAGGGAAATTACTGCTTAGAGCTTATCTTACGTATTAATAGTAACCAATTGTGCATTCAATTCAATTTTAGTAAGAAGTGTTCTCCATAAAGCTGAATTTCCTAACAGCACACATTATTAAAAATACTTTGGGCTGAGTAAATGCAAAAGGCATTAAAATCATTGAAGAAAAGAAAGAAATGAATGCACAAATGCCTGCTTTCCTGGCCTTCAATAAAACTACTGAAGTCTGTGCTCTGTGGTCTGGCTCTGAAGCATAAAACAAGAATGCAACCATATTTTATGAATGAGAAAATTGACTGAGTTTATCGACCAGCTGTGCTTACTTAGAGGCTAAAAACACTGAAGACAAGTCTTATCTCCTATGGGACTGAGCCTGGAAGTATTAATGAAGTTGAGTCCATCCCTGCAAGCAGAATGGTACTTTACCATAAACCCTTAAGACACAGGGAAGGTATGGCTGTACCCCTTCTGTTTTAGTATCATTGGCTCCATCGTACCAAATCTGAATGTACCAAGTACGAGGTTTTGAAGCAGACAAGCTTTCCATGACAAATAGATAGCTCAAAACACCATTCATTAATCACACAGTTGATTTCCTTCACTTTTTAAAGCAAATCTTTTTCTACAGCAAAGAGTCAGATTTGACACCCAGAGCTATTAGTGCTGTATGTGTTCAGTTTTCCATTATTCCATATCTAAGCACTGAACTATGTATCAGGCAGGCTAATATGAATTTTGTAATCACCTGCTCTTCAAATGTCGAGATCTGCCACCTGTAAATTCTTAGCACTTCTAATAAGCAGCTTGCATCCAGGACATCATCTTCCATTACCTCTTGACAGGATAAAGCTTAAAGACATTGCAGTTTGAAATGTTAGGAGTCACAAAGCATGGTTAGAACTCAGGTCTGTTTATTTTAAGCTTCATGGTACTTAGGCACAATCTAATTGATTACCATTAAGTTATTCTTGATTAAGAGTGATAGACAATGACAATCAAACCAGCACGTATTTATTGCCATTCTCATGTGACAGTGTCACAGACTGCATACATGTACAGTGAAAACTTCCCCAACTAACTGACACAGAGAGAACAAATAATAACATAAACAGTGTCTGAAAAGATCATTTTACTAGTGAATTAGGTAAAAAGTGGAACTCTAGATATCACATAAATGCCAGTGTTAGTGTCTCATCATCCTTTTATGACCTACACTGACATGCTTAAGTAGCACAGTTTCAGTGTGAACATCCTGAGACACGAAATGAAAAAAAAAAAAAGAGGAACTCGGGGCCACCTGCTCTCTCTTTCTTTAGGAAAGAGTAACACTGATGCCACGTGTTTTCTTCGTAGCTTACCACAACCTGAATAAGTTTAGGTACCTCTCAGGAGATGCAGCAAAGTGAGTGACAAGCACTGCTGCTCGCTGGGCTGGTTCTGCTGTGCCTTGTACTGCACGGTGAACTCCTCCAGCCACCTGATGAACGAGGGGCACGAAGACAGGCCTTGCAGCAGGGAGTTCATGAAGCAGGTGTTCCCGAGGTTCAGCAGCCCAGGCACGAGGCCTGCAAACAGAGATGGGAAAGGCTTACTGTTTTCACTGGCAAGTGTCCCAATCGAAATAGAAATTACATTAGCTCTGTTTATTTGGTGCTGAAGACTAGGGAGACTCTTACAGGTATTCTGCGTTCCCAAATGCAAAATAAAATAAAATCCTTTACCTGCAGCAGTTCAGTAATGAAATTGCCATGACACAGACACGCACATACATCTAAGGAGCCGTAATTATCAACAGCAGACACGATTAATACCTTACATAAAGTACAAAAGTCCTCCGTTCAACACAGACTGCAAGGTGCGACGTTTATAAACACGAGGACAACGGCACAAACGTTAACTTCAGTTTCAGAAGCTCCTAATGATGCATAGAGATGAAGGGGTGCCCGGGGAACCCCTCTGCCCTCAAGAACGGCCTCAGGACCCCCACCCCGCCGCTCCCTACCTCTCCTCCGCTTCTTCCTCTCGGCGATGGGCCCCCACAGCACGTAGATCCCCGCCGCCAGGGCGGCCGCCAGCCCCCCGATCACCCCCCAGCTCCGCATCGTCCTGTACCTGCAAGGGGAGACACGGGAACGGTCACGGGGGCGGCCCCACAACCGAGGTCGGGGCAGGGGGTCGGGCCCCGCCGCTCACCTGCCGCCCGCCTCGGCCCTCAGCGCCCGCCGCACGGCGCCGCCGGGCAGCATCGCTCCCCGGAACCCGAGCCCAGGGCCGAGCGGCGCGGCGGACGGGCAGCGAGCGGTGCCGGAAGTGGCGGGGGGAACCGGAAGTGGCGCCGTACGCGCCCGGCCGCCCCTAGCGACGGTTGCTATGGCCGCGCTTCGGGCCGGGATGGCGGAGCCTCGGTGCGGGCTGCCGTGCCTGACCCCAAGGGCTGAGCCGCACGCGTCGCTGGCGTTTTTGTAACTGGGGCGCTTTAGGGTCTGTGTAGCGAAAGCAGCGTTTCCCGTCAGTGCAGCGTGGGCGACGCGTGCAGCTTCTGGGAGCGCCTGGAGGTGGCGGCTGCCGACCGGGCTGTGGGCCCGGCGGGGGAGCACCGTCCAGCCCTGCACATTCCCGAGTTAACTGCCGAGCTGTGTTACGAAGCGCCTGGTGCGCCTTTCAGCCCGGTCCTGGTTTGCCTGGCCTTGTTCCATATGAGCAGAGGGAGGAAGGAGCCCAGGGAGCGCGGGAACAGACAGCGAGAGGCTGAGAGGGGCAGGGAAGTGGTGGAAGGGAAGGACAAATGAAGCTGTCCTGGCTGCTGCTGCACTCCCAAGGGACGTGCCACTCTGACATAACACATTGAACACGTGGACAAAAGCACCAGCGTGCGGAGAGGACCAAACTTCCCACCTCTAACCTACTGGAAAATTTTATCTTCTTTAGTTAAAAAAAAGGAGTAGTATAGCAGCTCTATTCTAAAAAGAAAGTTACTGTTTGTGTGCAGTGAAACCATAAACTACATGACCGCCCCAAAAATACCATTTTCTACCAAGCTTGTGGGAGAAGCAATGCAGAGGTTCTGCAAACAGATATTGACAGTTTTGTAGCTGAGACTCAGCCTGGAACGCAGCGAGGCAGCTCTGCTGGGACAAGGCCCACAGTCACTGCTTCCCACTAGAAGCTTCAGCCCAACAACTCCTCCCAATGTGGGCTTCACAGTGTTACATCCACTGAGACAGATCAGTGTCCTCAGATCATATGAAACATTCAAGTATGGTTTCTTTAACCCACATTTTATGAAGAGGAACATGTGGCTAAACGAGATACAGCTGCCAGAGTCTTTCATTTCTTTATGTTAAGGACCAGGCTGCCTTTCATTTCAAATAAACTGCTGAGCTCCTTTGTGGGAACAACTGTCTGAAACAGCCATTCTTCACCCAAATCTCACCACCACCCAAATCAAAGACAAGTGCAAGGATGCATGATGAAGGAACCATGTTGTTTGTGCAAAGTTGTGTGTCTGGGAAGGATAAGCAGAAAATGTCAGGTGAGGTGACCACTGCCTGGATACATGCCTCTTGATTCAAGTGAAATGACACTAAGACATCCATGAGGTCCTGTGTGATCAGCTGTACAGCCTGCTGCTACACAGAATGCATGGCTGGAGACTACAGGACATGCCGAGTTAACTGAAATGGAGCTTTGTGTGGGCATCAGGATACCACTCCCAGGCACAAATCAAAGAATTATTCTCATTACTTTTAAGGAAGCTGAAACTCTAGGTACGCCACTCGTGAGTCCTTTCCTATAAATACTAAAAACTGTTAATATTTTCAGTATTTAACATCATAAACTCAATCTGTGTGATAGCTGAACAACTCCCAGTCACATATTGTGCTTGATTTGTCATAGTCAGGCCATCTCTCTTGCATCATCCATTTTCCCTGGTCTGAATTTGTGCACCTTCTCTCTTATTCCTCACTATAGCACTTTTCACCTGCCTTCATTTGAATTGACCTTGTTGATTTCAGGCCATTTCTTTATTAAAGTCAAATGTATTTTGCGTTTTAATCATGTAAAAAAGTCTCCCAGTCACCTTCCAAGCACATTTCTTTTAATTTTCCCCTGCAGGTAAATGCACAAGTAAATTCTCTCTTCCAATTGCAGGGGTGAATGCACCTGGGTGACAGCGTATTTTGAGGCTACGAGACTGAGATTTTTTTACAAAGTGATTTAATTCTGAGTTTGTAGAGTGCATGCTCAGAAGCCCTGTCAGGTCACTAGAAGAGATTATATATGGGAACTTTCCTTGGGTATCTGAAACAGGTGCTGATACAACATAATTTTCTGCAAAAGACCCTCACAAAAGTGAGGTGTTCACAGCCCAGCTGGCTGCACCAGGTTTCCCAAAAAGACCCTGTGCTATCACTGCAGGAACAGCCGTGCCTGAAAGCACTTTGCCTGGCTTTCCTTACGGAAATCCCAATGCTGCCCAGCTCATTTTCTGGTGGCTCTTAGCGTCCCCTGTGCCCCAACCTCGCAGCGAACGCATCCCTGGCCACGGCTGCCGGGAGAGCCAGGGCAGGCTGGCAGGCAGATCCCGCAGCAAGCACGGCAAGGGGAGGGAGCCACTCAGCCCTCCCCACTGTGCCGTGCTGAGCCGTGCCGAGCCCTGCCGTGCCGTGCTGTGCCGTACGCTGCCGCACCGTGCCCGGGCCGCTCGGTGCCTGCGACCACCGGAGCTGTCCATCCACCCGAGCCCGTTTTCCTACAGCTGCATCCATCCCCGCCATGCGAGAGCGATGAGAGCAGCTCCTTCAGACGCAGCCTGGCAATGGAGGATGATTTATTCCAGCTGAGACAGCTGCCGTAAGTAGCACCGGTAGGGGAGCAAGGATGCGCAGGATTTCTTCTAATCGGGCTGCAGGGATGTTGTACATCCTGGCGATTTTTAAGGGAATTGTTTTTTAGGAAGTGTCTCAGGCCCTGGGAGGCAGGCCATTTTCCTTGTGCAGCTGCCTGGGTTCAGCATCCTGGGGGCACGCAGGGATTCGGATGTTATATAAATCCACTGCGTTTTTATTCTTGCATGAACTTGATGGTGGTAGAAATGAGGAGGGGTGAAACAAAACCACGGCAATGCCAAAAAAAAAAAAAAAAATGTTCTGAGAGGGAATACTACTATTGCATTTGCAAGGTGGATTGCATCTGTAAATAACGTTGTGCTAGGGAGGGCATCTTCCTGAGCTTCCTGCTCGGTGCCGTGAGCTGACTGCAGATCACAACCTCTTTTTGCAAAGCTGTGTTTGCAGTGAGTGTCATATGTTGCAGAGAAGCACACACTGCTGCACAGGGGGAACCCTGTTGTTTCTGGCAAACTCCTTGCTGCTGGGATGTGGCTGTTAGATCTGTGCAAAAAGGGGATAAAAAGATTTAACAGTAAGATTTTCTTTCCTTTTCATGAAAGCAAGATGTTGTCTTTGCAAATAAATGCATTTCTCCTAATGCTCCATTATCACGTGGTTCAAGACGTTTTCCTACTTGTAAATCATTCACTCTGCAAGGCAGGGAATACATGCTTAAAGTTGATTTTAAATGTTAATGAGCTCATGTCAATGACAGAGTAAACTGCCCAATAACATTTCTAATAAGTTGAGGAAATGGACGTGAGCTCCAGGTATTTTCAAGTGCTCAGCTCAGTCACAGTCACCTTAAAAGTAAAAATCACGAGAAGTGATTGAGGCCATTTTTCCCAATCTCTTTATTTAAAAAAAAAAAAAAAAGGAAGCACAGAAAAATGTTCTAAAGTACTTTTCAGTGCAGGTATCATTAGACTCATTCAGTCCCGTTGGATCTTGCAACCAAATGCAGCTCCCTGAGGTGAATTTTGCAACTATGGTACTGTCAATAGCACTGTGTGTTGTTCCTCGTTTGTGTCAATTTGCTTCATATGTTCTTAAGTGAAAATCGTGTTCTTTAATTCTTCATGGTGAGGAATGTGAGCTCTCTAGGTGGACTGCTATTGAAGAGTTTATGATTTTTGGATAATTGGTGTACCTTTGTGTAGCACCTGGACCTCTCCAAAATGGTGAGTTCCAAAAGCTTCCTTCAACTGTACAGTATGAAACAGAAGTCATTCATGGGCTCTGTGGTTTTTTCCATTAGAAGGGTTTTTCTTACTATAATAATGTCTTGTAGTGCGCTAAAACATGGACTAGTTACCAGTATAGGTTATATGAATGATATTCAGTCAAACCCCATGGAGCAGTGGTACTTCATAGCTCCTGAAATCCTTCAGTGGGTTTTGCTTCAGGCTTTGGGGCTACTGAAATTATGGTAATAGTCCTTTTTTTTTTAATGACAAAAAATTTCAAATCTAGATGTTCACTTTCTATGTGGTTAAACCAGTTGCTTGTGGAGCTTTTGGAAGTACAACGTGAATGGCATTTTCCTATTAATTGCCCTTTGTAATAAAAATAAATATCTCAAAGGAATGCAGTGTCACTGTGTTCTAAGACTTTATAAGGAACCCAAGTATTACAATAACTATTTACCCCATGCATATCTCAAATTGTCCTGCTTATGTGAACCCCAAAAACAGTCCCAAAACATCTCCCCAGCCTGTAAATCAACTGCCTGTGTGACAGCCTCACAAAATGATGACTTTACCTCTCTCCCTCTCCAGACTGTTGCCAGAATATCACTAGTGATACGTGCAATTCCCCAGCTGGGATGTGGTCAGCGATATTATGTGCCAGGACTGCGAAACTAAAGAGTGTTTTGGGTCCCTCCACTTTATGGTTCTACCCCAGAGGAATCCCGAGCTGGGCTGCATGGCTCGTTGTGGCCAGGACTCTTTCAGTTGTAGACTAACCCCTGAGAGACTGAGATTTTAATTCTTCCATCATCTTATTTACTGATGGACCAAAAACCATTTACAGGAGTTGTGTAGATAGCCTGGCATTTTGCCCTTATACTCATATGGATTGCACCATCAGCATTTTCAAGAGGAAATAAGATTGCCAAACACATAAAGTCTTTCAGATGACTTTTAGAAATGTCATACATGCCTGTCTGTTTGCCACAGCTGCAGCTGGCGAGGATGCTGTGAGTTTAGTTTTGGCAACCTCTAAACTAAAGGATTTAGCTAAGTTCAAGGGACTTTCTGCCCATCTTTATCATAGAATTAAAGTGCACAAGTTCTGCAAGTCGAAGAGGTAGCAGCAAGAATAATCTATCTATTTCCAACAAAAAAAAAAAAAAATGCTTCACTGAAGTCCAAAAAATTGTTGTTTACCAGGTTGAAAAGTTTCACTGATGTTGCTGGTGGACCGAAGGAGGACTGAGGGATGTGTTACAGTAGCTATGTTAGGCCTGTTTCAAAATCTTTGTTTTGTCACATGGAAGTTAAATGATGGGAGGTGGACCTCCTCCACCTGTGAAGCCCTGCACAAAATCACTCAACCAAGTTGGGAAAGTTGGATCAATTTAGCAAAGTTCTCTTGTTATGTCTTGTTCTCTCCGTGGCCTTGCTGCAGAGATTAGCCCATCACCTCTTCAACCAAATAATTTTCCCAAGACTAACCAAACACAGCAACCTACAAGACATCCACTGAAAGCATTAATCCTCATATCTCTATTCTTAGGGTGGTCAAGTTTCGCCGCACTGGGGAAAGTTCAAGGTCAGAGGAGGATGCCGTTTCAGGAGAACATGAAATTCAGATTGAGGGTGTTCGGACAGAGCTAGAGGCTATTGAGCTGGAGGATGGAGCTGCAGTGCCAAAAGAATTTGCCAACCCAACTGATGGTGAGTAGGTGTCTTGTTTCCCTTTAAGGAAAAAGATATGACCTCTTCATTTCAGCCAGGATAAGTGCATTGGGTTTGAAGAAGTTAGGGATCCCCAGATCAAAAAAAAACCAAAAAACAGTAAAACAGACAAATTCAGTTGCACCTGAAAATAGTGATTTAGTTACATCGTCCCCTAAGGCTTTCTGTATGTGTTTGATTTCATGAGGGATCCAGTTGTCAGCACCTATATCTTTTGGAAAGTTTGGCTAAGTTTCCTTTAAAACTGATCAGTACTCCCAGATGGTCACCAGGTTTACTGGAACTGGCTCACCTTCAAGGCTGAGCACAAAGTGCTGGAATTGTTAAAACTTTGAGACTTAAACCATTCTAAGCAACTGGAAGATAAAAAAATATTTTGGTTGTATTTCTCATTTTCTGTTTAAGCAAAGGAATTTGAGATATCACAGCTTCTTCAGATGGCACAAAATAGTGAGGTCATGAAAATGTGTAGGAAACAAGAACCCCCAGCATTTTTAACAGAACTGTATTAAGATATAGATGCCTTGGGCAAATTCTTTGTTGAAATTACAGTTTGACTCTCAGTTCAATAA
Source organism: Odontophorus gujanensis (assembly GCA_013399175.1). Lineage (NCBI taxonomy): Eukaryota > Metazoa > Chordata > Aves > Galliformes > Odontophoridae > Odontophorus > Odontophorus gujanensis. Next base: position 61,638 of record VXAB01000747.1, read on the forward strand.
AGTATTCTTCTGCACTTTCCATCCCTTGTAGAGTATTGCTCTGTGCTGTTATATATATTTCTCACCAAAGGAAGTTGTAAGTCAGTGGCTGGTGGAGTCACTCCCAGGAATAGCAGGCTAAGTGTGCACTGAAGTCATTGGTGCTACTGATTTATTTCTTTGTCAAGAAAATATTTTATAAATATTTAGGACTGTCTTGGCTTTAAGGCAATTCCTGAAAAACATGGAGATTTTCTTGGGCAGGAACTGTATAAAAGCAAAGCAGCTCTCTGCTAGTTACTTTAAATCTATGCAGATTACTCAGTTAATAATTATTGCACTGACAAAAAACGCTGCATCAAGAGATGCATCTCACTAGGAAAGGAGTACACTTCTGCACTGGAATTGTTTTCTTTCTAGACACTTTCATGGTGGAAGATGCGGTGGAAGCCATTGGATTTGGAAAGTTCCAGTGGAAGCTCTCTGTTATTACAGGATTAGCATGGGCAAGTAATTGTTATCAAGATGAATTGCATGACCACCCGTTACAGAACCTCAGTGGTTTCAAATTAGGTAGCCGTTCTCTGTAGACAAAAAATCTCTGAGCAGATAATTGTGCAATGAAGGAACAGTTCTACCTGAAATTCTAGAGTGACAGCTGGAGTCAAACTTGTTATGTGGAGGTAAAGAATAACTGATTGATTTCTCTGTTGCTGAAATTCTCCACTTAAAATACTTGTTTCACATGGAAAGGGTACAATCCTATTCCTACAGATCTTTATTTTTGTTTCTTTTTTACCTTTCTAGATGGCAGATGCTATGGAAATGATGATTTTAAGTATCCTAGCTCCTCAGCTTCACTGTGAGTGGCGATTACCAAGCTGGCAGGTTGCATTGCTCACATCGGTAGGAAAAATAACTGACAGCTCCTGTGTTCTGTAAGGTTTTTCCACTCACTGTTATTCAGACATTATGTTTTATATTCCACAGTTAAATCTGTCCGTGGCCTTTGCAAATTGCCTCTTTTAAAAGCCAGAGCTTGAAGAAGGGAAACTCAGTGAGAAATGAGGAGTTTTAGCTTCAAACTTTCACGTAATTTCCAGGAGAATATATGAACTGACTCAGGTTAATTGCCATTACCTTAACTGGGCAAGATTTCATTCTTTTCTGGAGACAAGTAGCCTCACAGAGATTCAGTCTGCTGAAACTCACCCCAATTCCTGGACAACAACAAACTCCCTTTCATGTCAGTGATGTGAAGCTGGGCTGGAGTGCATTTTGGATAATCTCACTGTATGAATAATTGCCTTTAATAGTCTCTACTGCAGAGGAACTAGGCCCATAACACCTGGAAATTGTGGTCTGTTGTTAGTGCTGAAGTTTTCAGGTGTCATTTGAAATTGTATTTCCTTTGCTGTCATATGAGAATTTTTACTTGTCTTGTTGTTAAGGGGAAGACTTTTTTCTGATGTTTCCTAGGTGGTGTTTGTGGGAATGATGTCCAGCTCCACCCTCTGGGGAAACATTTCAGATCAGTATGGGAGAAAAACAGTAAGTGTTCAGCTCCTTCTGGAACGTATGGAAGAATTGCAGCAGTGTGCTTATTTTAGTGAGTGATGTTTACAGAAGTCATAGCTCATATTCATGAAGAGTTAAGCAAATTAAACAGAGCCAGAAGCAACTTCCCATGAAATAAAAGGGCAGAAGTTTGGGAGAGTAAATCAGGAAATAAGAAGTGAGAAAAATTCTAAGAGCCTGGTGGTGTTACAAACTGAAGTATTTTGTTGTTGTTGTGAAAGCCTCTGTGAATTTCTGGGTGCAATACAGCAAATCCTTGTACAAATTGAGGAATTCTGTGCTCACTTGGTGAATGGGTTCATAAATTCCTACTGTGACATGGTGTAACTGTCCTGGTACCACCTGTGCCACCTTTGACCAGCCTTTAGGAAACCTTCAGCTGTTGCACTTACAGAAGCAACATTTGGACTTTCTGGCTCTGAAGCTCTAGTCTACATGTTGTTTATTTGTGTTACAGCAGAGATTTTATTTTTCCCTTGCTTGTTTGTTAAATACAGGGGCTAAAGATTAGTGTGTTATGGACTCTCTATTATGGGATCCTCAGTGGTTTTGCACCGATATATAGCTGGATCTTGGTGCTGAGGGGCCTGGTGGGCTTTGGGATTGGAGGAGTGCCTCAGTCGTAAGTAAATATTCACAAGTCTCTTTTCTGTCTTCTTTGTGTTATTTTTTTTAAATGCTTATGTCAGATTGAAGATTTTCCTCAGTTGAGTTGTCCCGAGCCCACTTTTCTCTTAGTATTTTGGAACTAATATATTAAATTCTGATAAGGCTTTGAAGATATCTAATAGATCACTGTGGTGAGTCAGATTTACAATGACTTCTGTGTGAAAAAGCTGGGTACCTAAATATATTATTTTATATGCCTTGAGTCCTGTTAAGCTCCTCTCACTCCCTCAGGTAAAAAGGAGAGGCCCAAATAGCCCACCTAGCAGAGGATGAAGTGCAACAGACAACATTGTGTAGCTGTGCCCAAACACTGCATTAACAAATTGTGCTGGGAGTAGTCGATAAGGGAGTTTTTGCAAGATAATTGGTGGCCTTAACACTAGCAGCTAGAGGTGGAGTGAAGCTTGACTACTGCTGCTTTGTAAAGCTCCAAAATGTTGTTTAATCATAGCCTGAACTTTCACATCTGATCCTGAGTTGGAGTTCCAAAATCATATAGCCCAAACCTGGAGCAGTTCAGATATCTTCATGGCTCAGACACATCTCTAATATGAAGGTAGTGTCAGGATATTTCTCTATTTCTGCATCATTCCATTCTGAAGAGAAGGATCTCTACATTTTCCACTTTAATAAATGAATCTGTTCTTGGATTTAATTATAAATGGAGAGGGATGAGTATATCTAGTCTTTATCCATGTAGTCCTTTATCCTTATTAATAATTGATATTTTGCCCTGTGGAGGTGCTATTTCAGAGTAACCAGACCCTAACTTTGATTGATGGCTCATAGATTTCTTCACAAGGCAAGTCAATATCCTGTCTTTTCTATTGCCATTCCCAGATAAAAGATTCAGCACTGAGATGGAGCTTCCCAGTTTTATTAATCTTCTTTTACTGCTCATCTGCTCCCAGTCAGAAGCTGCACAAAAGCATAACATGCATGTAAAATTGGAAAGTCCTTATCCTGCTGTGTGTCAGACAGCAGTGAGGCATTTTCTGCCATGCAGTTCCAACTGAGCACAACTGGAATGAGGCAGGAGAACAACAAAGACAAAGCATCAGAGTTAATAATGCCTCGTACTGCAAACCCATATTAATGATGCTCCACAGAACCCCAGTGGAGCAGTTACAGCTCAGCTAATACCACTTTACAGGGAGGTGGATAAAGCATAAGGGCTGCATGACTTAATGAGAGACAAAGAGGAGCTGGTCCCAGAGCTCAGAGTGGATTCCATTGCTGCAGAGTCTGTTTCTTGCTCAAACTGTAACAGCGATGCCTGACAAAAAGAATTAATATATAGCTAGCATGAAAAATAGCAGTAATAAATTAACTAACTGCAGTAGATGTACCTTCACCTCTGCGTGTGTTGGAGCTGCAACTATGGCCTCTTGGAATCTCCTGTGAGATAGTATGTAACCATGAGTATGATTGTCCATTCACAGTTTCAACATCCAGTCTTACAAAATTATTGTATTCTTTCAAAGATGAGGATGAGCCAGTGGAATGCAAAGGGAGTAGTTGCCAAGAGCCATAGCAGACTGAAGAGGACAAGAGAGCCTTGGCTGGCTGCTGGCCCTTTGGTTCCACCCTCAGGAAATGCTCACACAGAAGCTGTACCATTGGTACCATCATGAAATGGCAACTCTGCAAAGTTAGACTATTTCTTTTTGATTCCCCACTGTAAAAGAATGGAAATTATTTTAGATCAAAAGCACAAACAGATCATAGTAATATTTATGTCTTAGAAAACTGAAACCTGGCAGGGTAGGCCAGTGTGATGTTCTCTGAGCCAGGTGTAAATAAGGAATTATTTAGCAATAGCTTGCACTGGCTGCTGACAGACCACATTGAAAATGCAGGGATCATGCCTGTCCCAGTCCAAAGCAGTGTTATGAAAACATACACAGCAAGAACTGTCACATTTAGCTAACCATGATAAGCAATGTGAGCAGAGCAAATTCTGCCCTCTCTTGCAATGATGAACTAAAAGAGATTGTTTTGATGCAGCAAACCATGACTGAACCAGTGTGCACGGTATGGCTGGCTCTAAAGACTAGGGAGGGTTTTGTTGCTACTGTGGGTTTTTATTTTCATAGAAGACAGGCATCGTGTCTGATATCTCTCAGTGTGCTAACCTGATGTTTTTCTCAATGTTCACCCTTACAGGGTAACTTTATATGCTGAATTCCTTCCAATGAAAGCCAGAGCAAAATGCATTTTATTAATAGAGGTGAGTGGGGTTGCTATGTGTGCTGGTCCACAGGGGGACACGTTCTGCTGTTGCTTACAACCATTCAGTCTTATTGATTAGCAATGTCACACATGGCAGCAGTCAGTTCTTGGTGGTCCGAGTTAGTGTGGAGCTCTCCAGCACAGAGTCCAGTGGTCCCAGAGCAGTGCCATGTACCCAGCACTTCTGGAGGCAGCCTGCCTGAGTGTGACCTAATGCTGCAGTGAAACTGATGTACAGCTCAGTAATGGATAATGAAGAGCTGACTGTACAGTAAGCACAGGGCTAAATTCAGCTCTCCAGGTTCACTCCGAATGTATCAAAGTCGCACAGAGAGGAATTTTGCCTTGTAAAGACTTTGAGGCAATATCTGCAGCCCTTGAACTGAAGGCTGCCAGTGAAAGTCAGTTAAGCAGAGAGCAGTGCTGTTACTTGTCTGAAGCAGCCCATTTGGAAGGAGCATCCTCATGGAAAACCTCACTGCATCAAAACACCTTCTCAATTACACAGTTTTCTAAGATAACTACTGGCTAGCCCTAGTTTTGTTTGCTTAATCTTTTGTAAATAGAGTTCAGCAGATGAATCACTCCCTTCTGTGTCATTTTTGTTCTGCCACAGTTTGGCTACCTCAGAGCAGTACTGGGTTAGAAATACATTCTGAGCATTAAATAGTAAGCTGTCAAGGAAAAGAAGATTAGTCCTTTTACAGATTCATAATCCAAAAGAGAATAATCCTGCATGGCTAGGATATGCAACAGGGTGCCAGCTCCTTTATTTCCTAGGAAGGTATCAATTCCTTCTTTCACTTACAGGACAAACTCTGTGTGGCTTTGCTAGCTTGGTTTTGCAAAGGAAGACAAAAATGATAAATCTCACAGCATTGGGTGGGTACCATACCCATACAAAGATGTTAATAGTCATCTTGCTTAAGAAGAAGAATGTAATGAGTCTATTCCTTATAAGAAGCTACCTCTGGTTAAACACAGGTGTCAAAAGGTGAAGTTAGGTTTTCAGAGCTGAGCTTTTGCAACACATACACAGATCCCCATAACATATCTAGATTTGTTTCCATGTAGTGGTGCATATTTGAAATGTCTCTGGCATTTCTCTCTCCAGCTGTCCCTAGAGAGCACATTTTTGGATGTTGCAACGGATCCTTAATAGCATTCTCATTTGTGACTGTTTCTTTTCCCTCTGGCAGGTCTTTTGGGCTATTGGAACAGTGTTTGAAGTCCTCCTGGCAGTGCTGGTGATGCCCACTCTTGGCTGGCGATGGCTTCTCATCCTTTCTGCCCTCCCACTTTTGCTCTTTGCTGTCCTATGTTTTGTAGGTATTCTCTTAAGCATGTGTTTAAAAATGCAGATTTTGGAATGCCTGCAGCATCTTGTTATCTGCCCGGGATGCTTTGCCTTCCCCACTGAGAAACAATAATGTCAAGATCCTGAAAAAATGCTCAATGTTTTGTGAGAATGGAAATGAGACTGCAGAAGGATTTGGGCTGGGGGTCTGAGTTCATGGCAAAAAATGCTGCTGTGCAGTTTCTCAAAGCCTAAAAGAGGAGCTTGGCATTTGACACAAAGGAGATTTTCTGATTTGTTCAAGACAGGTTCTGTGATCCTGTCTTGTGTTAGTAGTCTGCTGGGGTCGTGGAGATTTCCCACTGTAAGCTCACTAATGAAGTCTGCAGTTTGTCTGTTGTTGTGTGTTTGACATCACTGTGTGTGTGATCTGCTTTGCTCCCTTAGTGGCTGCCAGAAAGTGCAAGGTATGATGTGTTATCTGGAAATCAAGAAAAAGCAATTGCCACTTTAAAGCGGATAGCAACAGAAAATGGAGCTCCAATGCCTTTAGGAAAACTAATTATTTCCAGACAGGTATGTATGGGTAACTGACACATTAATCACTTGGGAAAACAGAGAAGCTGTACTGTAGTCACAGGGATTTATGTAATCAGTGTTAATTTTAATGTCTCAACAATTAACAAAAAATGAGAGAAGATCATATATGCCCAAACCACAGTGAGAAAGACCCAACTTTTAAAGAATAGCACACCTCCCAGATCTGAACTCATGGGACGAGGTGGAATCAGACCCTGTAGCTGGATCTCTTCAATTTAATCCTGATTCTGTGGGGCTGGGAATCTACCAGCTCCAGTTCAGTCCTATTGCATGGAGCAATCTAGGTTGTTACTTCTGAACTGTATGCTACTGCATGAATTGGATTTCTTTTCACTCCAGTGTTACACAGCCAACTTTTCAGCACCCCTGTCAACAACATATAAACTGGCTCTGCATTTACAGAACACAGAGCAGACTTTGGTAGGAAAAGAAGTTGCAAGCAGGAACAGCAGAGGCAACTGCTGTAGGTTTGAACAGCAGCAAAATCGTAGAGCTAGGCAGGAGCTTTTCAGTAATGGTTTTACTACTTGGAGATACAGGTTTGATTTTCTACAGCTTTGGTGGGTGAGGTCTGGAGCTCTGTGTGCCTTTCACAAACACTTGGTTCAGTCAGGGTAATTATGATGAGCCGTGCAGGAATGCTCTGCAACGTTTGAAAGATTCCGTTTTCAGGGTGGGGTGGGAAAGCACTTTTCCTTAACCACAGGTTTACGGGCTGAGCCTGCCACTCTGTTTTAGAAACACTCTATTGAAAAGGGGTCTGCTTGCTGCAGGGCTGCTTGTTCCTTGGCACCTTGCCCTGGGTCTCGATGGTCTGTGTGAATTTAGCAGTGCTGACTGCAGGCCACGTGAACCATATGCTAGCTCTGCATTGGCAAAGTTCTGCTATTCCACTTTCCAGCTCCTCCTTACTCAGACAGATTCTCACCTTCCTCATGAAGCAATTCTGTGCCCTGTGCATGAACTGTTTTGATAATGTTGTGCTCCTAGAGAATTCCACTTGGCAGAGGAATTCTTTGCTTGGATTCCAGCTTCACTGTGGCTCCTCCAACCCGAAGAGCCTTGAGTTCAAACGTGTCCCACTACATCATTGTGTATGTTGTTACTGCTTGCCACTGTACATCCTCCAGTCTGGGAGCTGTGAGTACCCTGATTCTCTGTCTTACATTTGTTTTCAACAGGAAGACCGAGGAAAAATGAGGGACCTTTTTACACCCCCTTTTAGATGGACCACGTTGTTACTCTGGTTTATATGGTAAGAGAAAACAGAGATGGCTCAGGGCCAGCACATTTCTAATGGTTTTTGATTGAGGTGATTAACATTATCACTAAAATACAGCAACTTCCTTCTCCTCAAAAAAAAAAAA
>VXAB01000747.1:69381-85465 GCA_013399175.1 Odontophorus gujanensis
AAAAAAAAAAAAAGCACAAACTGTATTGATTTGTAATTTATTAAACCACCCAGTCACTGGCATTCTTGATCTAATTGCCTTTTCCTTTTCTAGTTGCTTTTAGGAAATAGCTTTGAGGTAGCACTTGGTGGAAGTCCTCTCACAGCGGGTTCAGTTGTGGTTCATGTTGTTTACCATAAGTGACAGCTGAAATTTCCTCTCTTCTTTTCTCCCTCGCAGGTTTTCCAATGCTTTTTCATACTATGGGTTAGTTTTATTAACTACAGAGTTCTTCCAAGCAGGAGATGTCTGCAGCAGTGAGTACTAGTCCATCTCTGCCTTTTAAATAAAGTAAAGGAATATGTTTTATTTGATGCCTTTCAGCACTTGGTGTGCCAGCCTGAATTTTAAGGCATCTACATTTTATTAAACACTATTGACAGACAGTGCCTTGTTTCCCACACAATGCAGTGAGGTCCTGCAGTGTCTCTGAGCCCAAAATGTAAAACAGCAAGACAACCTTCAAAGGAGAGCTTCCAGAAAATGTATCTGTTCTTCTTGAGAAAAGAGTGATGACTTGACAGGCCTAATTGGTTCTGAGATAGAGATAACTGCTGCTCCTGTGGAGCTCCCGGGTTCTCGAGATGTGAAGACCTGAGGAGATAAAAGATAATGCTGGGAAATCAACACCCTTTCTGTTGCAGGTTTTTGTGTTAAAAATAAATAAACAAAAAGCTTTGCCTGCATCAAGAAGAGGCTTAAAAACTTTGATTCCCCAGGGGAGGCATGATTTTATTCAGAACATATGTGATTAGTCAGAACTGTCAGGTACTTTGAAAACTATAGGAAGGGGATGGGTAGCACTGAGACACAGAATCAGAGCTTGCACAACAGTGCTGTCCTTAAAAACACTTTTTTTTTTTCTCCACAAAAACTTGGAATTATTTTGTCTTCTCAAAGTTCAGATGAAGGGTTAATATCCCAATTGATGTAGGGAGAAACCTGTGTTACAAATGTTAATTCTGCTCACTGTCATAAGCCCTGTGCTGGAAAATCACGAAGCCTGTGCAGCTGATATTCGGGTGTAGGTTTTCATTCTGATTGCACCTGTAAGAAGTCCTGCCACAAATAAGACCACAAAGTGTTCGGTTCCAGCTGTATCTTCTGGTCTGAACACACTTGCTGTGCAGCAGCATTTCTTTGGTCCACATCCCCTCTTTTATTTTCAGTAGTAAGAATGGTTCCTTTAGCAGGAGCAAAGGAAGATGAGCAGAGAAGGGATTACTTAAAATATATTGTTTTGCTTTTTTTTTTTTCTCCTACAGTTTCCAATAGAAGAAAAGAAGTTAAAGCAAAATGCAGCCTGACCTGTGAATATCTGACAGAGGAAGACTACACTGATCTGCTCTGGACAACTCTGTCAGAATTCCCAGGTAAGTGGCAATAAAAAGCACCAGTTTTATAGTGCCAATAGCTCAGTGCAGTTGGAATGGACCCTCCTGCCTGCCCTAATGCCACGTTATTTCCAGAAGCAGTGGGGCTCCTTGCCTGAGCTGTTTAATACACACAGTACACACAGTAGTTGTAGCTCTCTTCACTGTCTGTGACATCACCACAGATAAAATCACTAGTAATTGCTTTGTGAAGCTACAATGGCCTGTCATACTATGGACCCGTTCCAAGAAACATATTAGGCATTCAGAGGAAGAGTAATGATTAAATAAAAGGGGCAGAATCACTTGAACTTTTATCCATAAATGACTATCCAGGACTATTTTAAAAGGATCCTGGACACAGTGGATCAATGAAGGTCTTGCTTCGTAACACTCTGTCCAGCACAGCCATGATTTTCAATCAGTTTAAAATGAATTTCAATGAACTGCCTTACACAGGACATTCCAGATAGTATTTAATAGCTACTGTTTCATCAGATGTAAAAGATGATCTCTCAGTACTGATCTGTTTGAAATAACACAGTGAGGCAGCAGTGGGGATACTGCTCTATGTTGTAGTTCCAGGGACAAGCATTCATAGAGAAGCCATTTAATAGGTGAAAAGATATGAGTCTGTAGCAAATGTGCATAGTCCCTACGTAATAAGAGTGCTGTTCTATATAAAAGTCATTCTGGGAAGGACATAAGAGGACAGAAGACAGTACACAGTCCTGGACTGATGTCATAGCTGAACAGACTGGCTTGGTCCTGGGACATACTAAGACAGGATGGAAGAGGTACTAATTGGGATGCCTGATTGTGACACTGGCAACGCTGGTGCTTGCATAATGTCCTCACTCTGCTTTTAAAGGGATCTGGAAAAAATGCAGAAGGGAGAATACTTAAGAAGGTGAGACTTAGAGAGCTTGATTTCTTTTATCAAAGAGCAGGTGAGAAATGCTTTGATGGCAGCATATAAAAAACAACGGGAAGAAAATATTAGGTTCTCAGCAGTAGAAAGATGAGCAGGGGACAATGATTGGAAGCTGAGCAGGAGACATTCCTATTAGATATAAGACAGGCATTTTCAGCACTCAGGTTGGTAACCACTGCAATAATCAGTGTTTAGCACATGTCAGAGTTGGTTGCTCATCTGTGTGTGCCCTCGAGTGAGTGTGCAGGCACGTGGACTGCTGTGAATACAGAGCAAAACTCACAAACTGGGACACAGAGTGGGATTTTTTGCACACAGTAACAGTAATTAAACCATCTATCCCACTCCTCTGCTTGATTCCTCTGCCAGCAAAGTACTTTGAGAACAGGTCGTTGAATCTAAATAGCACAGCCTATGTTAAAAGGCAGCTGATGCAGCCTCCAGCTGTGCTGAGTTCCCAACAGTGTACTTGTCTCCTTCTGCAGGTGTGTTAGTAACACTGTGGATTATTGATCGGATAGGCCGCAAGAAAACCATGGCCTTGTCCTTTTTTATCTTCTCGTTTTGCAGCCTGCTGCTGTTTCTCTGTGTTGGAAGGTAAGTAAAACAGAGTAGTGAAGCCATGTTCTCTCTTAACCGTGGCAGGAGACAATGCTTGTTTCTCAGGGATGAAGAACAAGGAAATGCAAAGTAGCCAGTGGAGAGCTCTCTGAATTTAAACCTACTCAGAAACCGTGTAATAAGAAACCTTACAAATACTCAGTTGGTATGTAGGTTTGTGTATTTTAAACAGACAAGCTGCAGTCTGATTTCCTTCCTGTGTGTGCCATTTTTTTTTTTGTTAGCACCGTTCTTAACATGGAATATGTTTTTCTTGTTTAGATAAGCTTAGGCACTGGCTGTTTATTTCAGCAGGCCACAGCTGTCAGTGAGAATGAATGCCCTCAGAAAACTGATGCAATTTGGGAATGCAGATTGTTTGACACTGTTATTGTATTAAGGGTCCAGAAAAAATAAGAAGGGTTCATTACAAAAAAAAAACCAAAACAAACAAAAGAAATAGTTGTAACAAAGTTAGCATTTTTTTATTGCACATGCCTCCAAGTTAAACAAACAGATTGTACAGAACAATCCCAAACACTGCTCTCCTTTTTATTCTCACAGAAATGTTCTTACTGTGCTGCTCTTCATTGCAAGAGCTTTTATTTCAGGAGGATTTCAGGCTGCTTATGTTTACACTCCGGAGGTAAGGAGGTTGGTTTTGTAATGAGACTATTTAAGGGGAGTGAGAACATGGTGGGAAAGTCATTTTTATGACCTCATCACAATGGACCTAACCTCAGATACGAGTTCATGATCTCATTGCTGTCTAACAGAATTTGCTGCAGTGCCACTTATTGATTTCCATTGATTAAGGAGGTTGGATTGGAGCTGCTCACTCGAGTTAATGGGCTGCTGCTTTCTTCACAGGTTTACCCAACAGCCACACGTGCTTTGGGCCTAGGAACGTGCAGTGGAATGGCCAGAGTGGGAGCCCTCATAACACCCTTCATTGCACAGGTGAAATCCTTTCTCCCAGCACTGGCAGCCTAGGAGAGTTCAGGCTCACCTGTGGACGTACCTCTTACTCTAGAGGCCTTAGGATGGGAGATGAGTAACACAGAGCAGGCTGCTGGGTGGACATAAGGGCTCCTTGGAAGACACCCACCTGGAGATGGGGGCTGTGAGGGTCTAACAGGTTTCTGTGGGTAGCCCAGTGCCACTTTTCTTTTGAGACCTCAAGTCCTAGGGGCTACGAAGCTGAAGCACATGTGGAATGCTGGGCAGGGAGGCTGGGAGAGCCAGGCTCTGCAGGGACAGGACTAAGAAGCCTGTGTCAGGAATGGTTGCACTGCAGAAAGCTAAGTAGAAAATGTATGAATGTGTAGTCTTTGAGGAAGGAAAAGTATGCAGCTCTAAAATTCCCCCTGCTATATTAGTGTTCGCATTTCTTTCTTGTGATAAGGCTCAGTGGCACTACTTTGTATTTTCTGCAGGTGATGCTGGAATCTTCAGTCTATTTAACACTGGCAGTTTACAGTGGATGTTGCCTGCTGGCTGCTGTAGCTTCCTTCTTTTTGCCCATTGAAACAAAGGGTCGTGGCTTACAGGAGTCCAGCCACAGAGAATGGGGACAGGAGATGGTCGGGAGGGGATCTCACTCCCCAGGAGTCACCAGGTCTAACTCTGGGTCACAGGAATGATGAGATATGAAATCCTGCTGAAGGGATGGATGAAATGAGCAAGATATGTTCCACAAAAGGCCAACTCAGAAGCATAGAAAGCAGACCATACTGTCACTGCCAATGTCACGTGTCAAACTGCAGGAACTTCTGGGTTGAACCTACGTAAATTGTGTCACTGCTGCTCTTCGCTCACACACATAAAAACTTTACATCCATACTGAAAGGGATTTGATCCAGATGTTGTCTGAAATTTAGCAGGAGGGGTTTTCCTTAAGTCTGTTGTGCTTGCATGGTCAGCTATTCAGCTTAAAATGTCCCGTGTCAAGCAAATAGCTAACTGAATGCCACTCGGTATAAGCTGTAATTAAAATCATGTACTCTTGATGCCTAAAAACAGAAGATTAATATTTATTGTGTACTTGGCATAGCACACAGTGGATTCCATACACTACAAGATAGGTTTTATGAGTTAGATGCCTGCCTTGCACTTTTTATCCATCAACAACAACAATGCAGTAACAGCAAACCGACCGATGCTCTCTAGTTCCTTTGCTCATGGGTTCTGCTCCTTGAGAATTAACAGGCACTGTGAGTGAGATTGCTTGGAATCCATTTCCTGAATGTTTCTCCCACTCGAGGCAGGTGGTTTGAGTCAGTGAGGAGTGGTATTTGCTTCAGAGATGGAATCTCCTGTGAGAAATGTACGTACTCTGTAAATCTTGATGGTTCGGAGCAGAATTTGACTTTTCTACCATTGCCAGGAACATTGAGCACTCTGTTGCTTGGTGAAGACTGCTTCAGCTGTGCTGGTGTCTCTTTGTGTGTGGAGATGCACGCTGTGGTTTTCTGCATGGGTCCAGGTCTGTTTCTGCTCAATTTGCCTAAGTGTGTTCCTGCAGTGGTGTAGCCAGAAGCTTTGGTGAAGAAGCCTCAGTCTGAACAGCTTCGTGGAACAGTTTGGGTGCAGCCCCTGTCCAGTGTCTCCCAACAGAAGTTGGTCTCCCGACAGCTGGACTGAACTCCTCAGAAGCTGCAGATTGCACATCGACTACAATGCAAGCTGATGACAAAGGGATGTAGCTGGGATCACGTCAGAAACAAAACTCCTGGGAAGGGCCAAACCACAGCCTTCCTGAGAAGAGGAACTTTGCTCCTTCAGACGTCGCCAGCCTGTGGAGGCTGGTGATCCTGCCCTTGTTGGAGGACGTAACAGAGTTCAGGTGAGGATAAGTTTGTCTTGTTTGTCAGAAATCTGTCTCTGCAGGGAGCCAGAATTCAGAGTCTGTGACTGTGCAGCAAGGAAATACAAACAGAAACTGAGACCTGTCTTATCCACGGCTCAGTTTGTTTTCTGAATTCCACACTATGGGGCACACGACCAAATGGAATGAGATGGACTAGATGCTCATCACCAGGCTGCAGGAAAGCAATACGTTTTTCTAATATGTGTGGTCTGTTGTCTCACAGAAACATAGGTAAGTGTGCAACACATCTTGCACAGTAGAGTATTTTAAGTATTCTGGGGACCACGCCTCTTTTCTGTGGGGTAGTAACAGGTCACTGAGTCTGTTTTTGGGTGCAATACAAATGAACACTGTTGGGGTTCACCTGTCACTTAGGGATCTGCAGCATTGTGGTGCAGTGTAATGCTCCAAGACACATTGGGCTGTTTTATTGCACTGAAGGAAGATCAGAAAGAAACTGGAGAAACTCAGACTGATGAAAAAAGGCCAAAGAGTTTGTTGATATTCCGAGTTTGAGTTTTATCTTCTGCTGAGAAAAGTTCGACAGGGCACCAGAATGTCTGTCTGCTCACTTACTGCTTTCTGATGGTGGCTCCAGTGAGAGACTCCGGGAGCAGTTGATGTAAGCAGGTGCTTTCCTTTTTGTGGGTATACAGAAATGCAGCTCAGCCCACAGGGGGATCCTGCTGTAGATATGGTGGATGATGTAGGAACGTGCTGTCTGTTCCAGTGGCTGTTGCTTCGTGTGGGTCTGGTTATCTCTGATCTTAGTCTCTGCTGTGTCTGTATCCTGTGTGCTCGGTCTCCAGCAAGCTCCAGTTCCAGTCAGCCCTCAGAAAACAGCCAGGGCTCTCACGGAGCTGACAGTCAGTGCAAAGCATTTGTTTTCGCCACCTTTTATCAGGCTGTAGTTGGATAATTTTCCCCAGTGTACTGTGCAACTGGGGCAGCTCAGTGCTGCCTCAGAGATGCACTGACTCGTTTCCCTCGGACGGGTGAGGGATGGATGAGGAAGGAAGCATCTCCTGGATGCTCACAGTTCTATCTGCACCCCAAAACTGGAGCACCCATAGCAGAATCCAGCTGGGTGTGAGCCCACCTGAGAGGTCAGGGCGAATATCAATGCATGAAATCCATGGATGCCACCTCACAGCCCGGCTGCTACCTTGGTTTGGTGCTGAAAGCCTTTTTGTTACAGTTCTGCTTTTCCAGTGTTCATGTTCACGTGGCACTTTGTTATTTTTTGAGCCAGTATTCAACAGCATTGCAATGGCCTTCAAAATGTGTGTTCAGAGGGTTTGGGAAAGTACAGATATCTGACAGACTTCAAACAAAATGTCACCCAGGTAAAGACTTACAGGTAACACAGAGCCTTCTGATGCTGTTGAGTAGGTCACTTTTAACCTGTGACATCTACAGTATTAAACAAATAAAAAATGAAGGCATTTTTTGCTTTTCACTCTTTACAAATTCTGCAACTGAGAACGTATCTCCCAACGCATTACGAAGAACGGAAGGACACTGTCAGACAGAAAAACCACAGGAACGTCTGGCACGACCCACAGCAGCCCACAGATAACCCCACATCACACCTTGGCACCACTGCTGGATGCAGGAAGCTTCCAGAGATGGCTTTACCCACTGCTGGGCGTTCCTCACTGATGAGGGAATCAATAGAGCTGGTGCCCTGAAAGCAATGAGGAGAAGTGGGGTTCAGAGTTCTGCTACGTGTGCAATGTGCAAAGCTGTTGTGGGAAAAATTCTCCAAGTGTTCCCTGATGGAATGAGCTCGTGTTGGTGCTTGCTGAAAGAACACTGAATGTTTCCCTGTGTTTGAATGTACAGTTTCTGAGCTGGATACGTTTTAACGTTTCAAAACCTTTGTGTATATGGAGCTCGTTGTAAAATAACCCTTCTGTTCCTCTGTTCCCGATGCGGCGTTGGATCGTTTAATTCTGCACTAGATATTTTATGTTCAACAAATAAATAGGTTTTTTTTTCAGTAAAAGGTGAGTAACCCCTGTGGGGTTTGTTGGATGGTCAGACGTTGGGTGCCCTCGGGGCAGAGGCTTCTTTCTATTTGTGTACATCCTCATGTAAACTTCAGTTTCACCTGCCTCGTCTGTATAAAACATGACTGTGTATCCCTGACTGCATCCTCTGCTCTCCCAGTGCCATTCTGTTGCCCAGTGGTTAACAGACATCCCATCTGGATGGGAAGGGTTGAAGTAATACCTGGGGAGAACATTTGTTCTGCGTCTTCCATGAATTTTTGGCATCCTCAGCCATTCCTAAAGCTCATTCTGCTCTCCCAAGTGCCAGAGGTGCTGCTGCCTTACAGAGGATAACTTCACACTGCTCTCAAAGCAGTGATCAGCTGAGCTCGACAGCAGCATCCCACACAGCTCTGTCTGTGAGCTCTCAGCAGTCTGGGGGCTATTGGCAGCCCTGTGCAGACCCCCACACTGCACTATTTCAGTTTGGCTTGTCTACTCAGAAAGTGAAATGACAGCTCTTCCTTCTGCAGGAGGAAACGTCCAGGAAAAACACAGCATTAAACACTGGGAGAAGGGATCACCTGCTGGAACGTCTCTATCGAGTCAGCGTTTGAAGCCCTGGCTGTGCTGCTCTGAGGAGGAGGAAAGCATCACACACAAGGCACTTGGCTTTGATCTTTATTGTGCACACACAATAAACCCTTTGGCAGATCAGATTGGACAGGATGGGGGTTCCTATTCCCACATGATGGCACTGCAGGTGTCACAGCAGAGGATGCAAAAGGTGGAGAGGAAGGAAAGGGGACAGGGCTGCACCTCTGAGAAATTCTGTCCCTTACGGTGCCCTTTGTGCAAGGGCAGACACTGAGCTCATGTGCTCATTTGGTACAGCACTCTGGATCTGAGGCTGATGCTTCTTGACCTCACAGCACCTTTCTGTTTGTGAAATCTTTAGAGCAGGAAAGGCACATGGCACGGAGCAAAAGGCCAAAGCTCATCTCCAGAACAGTGCCTGGGGCCCCTGGAAGTGACACCGACCACCTCCTGCTCCCCCCTCCTGGGGGCTGTCCCTGCCTCCTCCAATCCTCACAGCCCCGGGGCTGCCTCCAGCCACAGCTCACAGCCGAGGAAAACGAGAAACCAAAGTGCCCGTGGGAGTTTTAGGGACGACAACAGCTATTTGGCATATGCATTGTGCTATATATAGGATCTGGCAAGCACACAGAGCTGGAACATGTTGCTTTTCTTACTAAAAACATCACTTGGAAAGCCCATTTTAGGTAACTGCTGCTGTCTGCTGCCAGATACACTAACCAGGTGCTGAAGACCTGTGCTTTGTCCTGGCACGAGAGTACGAAAAGCAATTGTAAATGGAGCATGTGCTTGTGGGGCTGTTGTCACTTCCCCGGGAGCTTCTTCCTACTAAGGAGCTTTTATCTCCTGTGGGGAGCTCACAAATCCAATTACACGCCGGGTGTCTGAGCAGCCAGTGGAGACCTTGCGTGGCACCAGCTCGCTTTCAGATCCCATCCCGGTGTGCAGATGAACTGCAGGACTGCCAAGGCTTCAACTGAACTCCACCTGCCCTTTGCAGACTGATCCCTGGGCCAGAAGTGCACTTTGTCACAGATAATAAGTCCATGTTTTAAAGCACTTCCTTTGGGTAGGTTGCACGAGGCCACAGAGGAGGAAATTCAGCAGTCTGGCAAATGGCAGCAGCAGAACTGGCAGCAACCCGAAAACAAGACAGGAGGAAGCAGCAGTGAAGCTGCCAGGAGTGTCAACAGCCCACGTGCACTGCTGCTACTTGCATCTTTTTGCTGTGATTTCTAAGCTACTGCTATCACAATAATCCCAGCTGAGCAGGCAACTCACAGGTGGGACTGGGACTGCCTCTCCTGCAGGATGCTCCCGAGCAGCCGGGCTGCAGCCATGGCACAGCCCCAGTGGATGGTGATCCCAAAGCCACCGTGGCCGTAGTTGTGTATGACCTGCTGGGGAGAGAGGGAGTCAGAACGTGGCAGCACTCACCACCCTGCTCCTCAGAGCACACAGGGTTTGCTCCTGGCAAGGTAAACTGCTTTGCTTTGTCTGGAGCCTGACTTGCTGCTGAGCTCGCTGGCTGCACTGCTCCTCGTGTCAAGGCAGTGCAGATATGATGTGCTGATAAAGGAATACGATGATCTATTGAGCAAGTCAAACACAGCCTTGCTTTAAACCATGTTCTGGGCTTTGCTTAAATACACTGAGCCCTTTGCAAGGCCTTCCAGCTAAAAATTGAATCTATTTTCATTACACTTAATTACATTTTGCAGTCACCATCCCCTTTGGAGCTTTAATCTTTTCTAAAAAGCTGCACAGAGGCACACACTCAAACCACAGTTCCCTCTGCAGGACTGCAGCTGAGCTTCAGGCTGAAGTGCTGAGGAGTGATGCGCTCCTATGTGGACAGTGCTGTGCTGAGGCTCCAAGGACTGTGGCACACTGCAGCTGCTGCCATTCCCAACTCCTTTCTCTTTTAAGAGGCAGAGGCAGGGCTAGCAGGGCTTGCTGCCTCAGAATTTTTCTCTGTCCATGAAGGACAGAGCTCCAGCTGCAAGTTCTCCTTCAGCAAGAACACTCTCCCCATAAAATCCATCAGCCTTATCTCTGATCCAGGCTGAAACAGAATCAAGGATTTACCATTAGGAGAGGGGAGATGGAGCCAAGTCTGTAGCCACCAGCACCCAATTAGCACCACAGTTAATGAGCACACTACCTCTGTCCTTGAGCACCCGTGGCCGATGCTCTCGCGCTCCAGGCGGACGCTGGGCCGCGTTGGTCTCAGGCCACTCCACTCCTGCACAATCTCTGCTCTCTGAAATCAGAAGCCCATCAGCCCAGCATTGCTCTACAGAAGCCAAAATCCTCCCACCAACCACACCAGAAAGCAATGAGGGGGTGCACAGAAACCTGTCCAGCTCTCGGGGTTTGCTGAAGGCAGTCACCGTGTGCTGCTGATTTGGGGGTCACCCACCTGCAGCGTGGGCAGCAGCTTGCAGCACCTCTCCCAGATGGATTTGTGGTCCTCAGTACTGTTCTCTTCATTCCAGTTGCCTTGCTGGTAGATGCCTCCCAAAACTGTGAATTCACTCCTGCACCAAGAGCAAAGGAATGGTGCCCAGTGTCCCTGCCATGCCCCCAGCCTGCAGCACGCTCCTGCCCGAGGCACCTCGTGAGCCAAGCAGGAGAGTGGTGCCTGAGTGTCTGCTCACGAAACACTATCAGCACCCAAAAGGCCTTGGCAAAGCAAAGGGCTGTTTTCATCTCCTATCAAACAGGGTGAGGGAATGGAATGCTCCTGGCAGGGATTCCCACCATGCCCTGCTCTCCTCAGAGCCAGCCTGTGCCCGGCTATGGCACAGCCAGCAAAAATAAACACACAGAGAGAGGAATTGCTGCGGGGTTGGGACTGTGATAAGAGATCGCTTGGAGCACTTCACTTGGGAGCTGTGAGCATTCAAAGTTCCTATTTACATCGTGGCTTCTTGCCTAACCCTGAGATATTAGCACAACAGGAAGTGCCAGAAATGCAGCATTCAGGTTACAGCTTAAAAAAACCCTCCACTGCCAAGGCACGGTGGATGGCTGCTCCCAGGGGGACACAGGCAAGATGCACAGCAGACATGGATTTATTTACCCTGCTGCTTAGTTCCCTGGGTATGTGCATCTGCTGCCATCTCAGCATCTCTAAGAAAGCTCCCAGAGGGAAGCAGGTGCCGGAGGAGTGCTGGAAGCTGGGCTCTGCTCCCCAAAAAGAGACAGGGGCAGGGAATGCAGAGCTTGTGTGCAGATGTCAGCAGGAACCAGGCTGGGGTTGGTGCTCTGAGTGCACAGCAGTGCTAGCACCAGCCTCACTGCCACCTACCCCGGTATGACGTAGGGTGAGCTGTAGATCCCTGACTCCATGTCGTGAGTGATAACGAAGTGCTTCACCCACGGGGCCAGAACCTGGGGGAAGAAGGCAGGAGGGTGGCAGCAGGTGACAGCCAGGACACAGGATGCACACAGGGCAGGCTGCAGCCTCACCTTGATGACCTGCCCGCGGGCAGGCTGCAGAGCTGGGTCTGGCTGCAGCTCCCCAGCACGGATCCCAGTGCAGTTTATGACAACATCAACTCCCTGGGAAAACATCTACCGAGAGACAGAGGTGGAGCAGTGAGCAGCATGCAGACAGTGATGTTACCCTGGGGAGCACGAGATTCCTGCATCAACACAAAGCCAAGCATTTGGTCCAGCACTCTGGTAATGAATAAAACAGAAGGGCCAGACCCAGGGCATAGCTTCCTCAGCACGGCTCCCATGTGTACAGGAAAGGAAAGTGTTTGCAGCTTACAGCAAAGGCATGCTGCTGATGCCTGATTGCATCCTGGCACCCCACCAGCCCTAAGTTCTGTTGGAGCAGGGTGCTTCAGGGGGGGATGACCCCACAGCACCTTCTGCAGTAGAAATTCCAGCCTCATGCTCCCACATCCCCAGCTCACCTCCTCGAAAGACTCAATCTTCCTGTGGAAGAACTTCACGCCTCTCTGCGCTAGCCTAGAAGAGCAAGTTCATCTGTTACCAGAAATAAAAGCCAATGTACCATTCAAATTAATGCCTGTAATTGATGTACAGAGTAGGTAGAGCTTGTTGCTCCTTGTAGTAAACATCCACGGTCTTCTCAGCAGTTCTTAAATACTCTTCAGCCACTATTAGCTCATTTCTCAGATGGCCCAGAGCCCTGCTGAGCCCTCCAGGTCAACCAGGGAAGAGCAGCAGCAGGGCTCAGTGCTCACCTATTGGTGAGCCAAGGCAAATAGCTCCTGCACTCCAGCATCAGCGCCGTGTTGAACCAGCCATAGCTGAAAGACATGAGGACAGAAAGTGGTAAGGACCACAACAGCTGCCCAAGGGTGGCTGCACCCTGCCCTATGCAAGGGTGCAGCCAGGGCTTTATTTTTGCCCATTTACTGCATAGCTGATTTTCTTCCCCAAGTTCAGTGGTGTATGAGAGAGGGAGCTAGAATAGTTTCTGTGCATCCTCACTGCTTTCTTTGAGGTGATTCCTACTTCTCTTAAGGGAAGTAACTGTGATGGAACCCAGAAACTCTTGAAAAAAGGGCCTCGAAGTACCTGTAGCCAGGGAAGAGTTCAAGCTCTTTCAGTGTCAAATTCCTGAAGCCAAGGACAATGTTCTTCCAGGATGGATCCTGCAAAGGGGAAGAGGTCCAATGTCACTCAAATGGCTGTAATCAAGTGTGATCCTGCAGGGACAGGAGTGACAGAGACATTCCTGCTCCCCAGCTCCAGCCCAGAAACTCAAAGCTGCCCACGGCCCAGAGCTGGAGCCCTTCCTGCCCTCCTATGCCCTGCTCTTTACCGGTACAGGCTGCTTAAACAGGTTGTATCCAGAAATCAGGAACAGTCCCATTTCCTTCGCTTCTGGCGAGCTGAGGTACCCCAGGAGGTGCTCAAAGGTCTCCTTGTTCCACAGCCTGCGTGGAAAAAACAGCAGCACCAGCTGCCAGCCCCTCAGCTGGTGGGCAACTGCAGTGAGCAGGGATGGATGCTTCAGAGAACCACACAATCACAGAACTGTAGAGGTTGGAAGGGACCTCTGGAAATCATCCGGAGGTCAGCTGTCCTCTCTATAGATATTGATATTGTCCAGTCCCCTCTCAGCCTTCTCTTCTCCAGGCTGAACAGCCTCAGGGGTCTCAGCCTTTCCCCATCAGGAGATACTCCAGGCCCTAACTATCTTTGCAGCCCCCCACTGGACTCTCTCCAGTGGCTCCCCAGCTTGACATAGATAGGGAACTCAGCAGTGGTCCCAGTGCTCCAGATGTGGCCACCCCAGGGCAGAGCAGAAGGAAGATCCTCCCTCACCCTGCTGCTCTTTGTGACACACCCCAGCGTACCACTGGCCTTCACGGCCACAAGTGCACACTGCTGGCTCAAGGTCAAGCAAGACACCCACGTCATCCCCCGCAGAGCTCATGCCAGCAGGTCAGCCCCTAACCTGGCTTAACACAGTGTGGCTTGCGTGGGAAGGGACCACGGAGGACCTGCCACTCACGTCTCCTGCAGATTGCCGTGGTCACTCACGTAGGGCTGCCACAGTCCCGCGGCCCCATCGCTGGTGGTGTGCGGTGTGAAGCGGTCGGCGTAGACCTCCAGCTGCAGCCGGGGCAGCAGCGCGTGGAAGCGGTCGTGGATGCACAGGGCAGTGGACAGCCCGATGACCCCGGCCCCGATGACAGCGACACGCATGGCTCCGGGCTCTGCGTGGTGAGACAGAGGCCTGGAAGAAGGGACGGGGTGGTGTGGGGCTTCCTGGGGGCAACCCAACACTATTCCAGTTTGGCTGTTAGAGCACAGGAGGATTGTGCGGGGGATGAGTTGTCTTGGGGGCATTTTCCATGCAGACATTTTCCCCATAGAGCCTCCAAAGTGCTCTTTGACACCTGCGTGCACTAAGCAGGCACTGAAATCATGAATGTAGGGTTGCAGTGTGCCGTGGTGGCAGGAGAAGCTTTCAGCTTGCAGACCCTGAGCTCAAGCCAACAGCCCTGGATCTGCAGCAGGCCTCCTGCAAGGTCATCACAGAGTCATCACAGAATCTTTAAGGTTGGAAAAGACTTCTAAGATCACCAAGTCTCACCCATCCCTACTGTGCCCACTAACCACCTCTCTAAGTGCTACGTTTCCATGTTTCATAGCATCATTAAGACTGGAAAAGACTGCTAAGATCACCTAGTGCATATTTGAAAGTACTGAGTATACCCACGGGCACCAGGCTGCCAGAAGCATGCCAGACCTGGTCTGGGACAGGATTATAAATTCTGCTCCAGTTTTTTTGGTTTTATTTGGTGAAGCACAGCACCCCTGCGGCACTGTTCAGCTTGCAGCAGGACTGACATCTGCTTGGGCTGCAGGATGAGTCACAGGGACAATGGGCAGCAGGACAGAGCCATGCTGCTTCCCATCTGCTGCCACTCACAGGTCACAGCCAGCAGAAATCAGGGCTGCCTCTGCCAAATGCAGCCCTTAGGACAAGCTGAGGAGGCTTTCATCTGCCCAGCGAGCCTTCAGCTGGACAATTAATAACAGAAACACAACCTTCCACCAACCTACCTGCAGAGTGCTCCAGGCAGCCTTTGTGGGTTTTGGAGGCTTCAGCAGAGTCCCTGGTGCAGCACAGCTTGTTTGCAGCCCTACAGTCCAAGGTCTGACCACCCAGGGCTTGCAGTCACACCCTGTGCTGGGCAGTGGGGTCGAAGTCTTTGCTTTGGACATAGGAGGTGGAGTCCCTGGTGCCCTATGCTCCATCCTCTGGAAGCCCATAGGGTCACTGTGGTCCACGTCAAAGTCCTCAGCAGCAGGGATTCAGCCTCAGAGGAGGCAGGGAAAAGGTGGGGGCAGGCAGGCGCCCTGCTGAGACAAAGGTTAAAAAAAAAAAGTTATTTGAAGGCCTAAATTATTAAAGGCTTTACATATAATCAGCAAAGCCTCTTAAACTAATTACCCTATTACTTGCTCGCCTATTGCTTTTGGCACCACTGACCCTTCACACATTCTTCAGCCCAGTTATAATGCAGTTTCTTGATGCTGTACTGGGAAATGGAGGCTCTACAGATGCCCTTTCATCCCTGTGGCACCTCCTTGGGGTGGCTGGGTCATGTGGATGCAGCAGCCAACTGTTTTTTTCATAGAATCAAGGAACCGTGCAATGGTTGGAGTTGGAAGGGGCCTTAAAACCCATCTAGGTCTACTCTCTACCATGAGACACTTCGCATAGAACCACAGAATCATTAAGGTTCTGAAGAGACCACCAAGTACAACCCCAACCCCCCCACACCATGCCCACTAACCACATCCCTCAGTGAGGCATCTCCACGTTCCTGCAACACCTCTGGGGATGGTGACCCCACCACCCCCCTGGGCAGCTGTGCCAATGCATCACTGCTCCTTCTGAGGAGGAATTGTTCCTAATACCCAACCCGACCCTCCCCAGGCGCAACGTGAGCCCATCACTTTATGTCCATCAGCTGGGAGCAGGGATCCCCCCCCTCAATAAAACCTCCCTTCAGGGAGCTGCAGGGAGCAGCGAGCCCTCCCACACTGAACAACACCAGGCCCACCTTGGGCACCTCCATAGACGGGGGCACCCACAGCTCCTCAGGGTGACCCCCACCCCCCCACACTGAAGATTTCCCTCCTTCCATTGAAGGTTTTCTTCCTCTCACTGAAC